>JAYJMB010000928.1:0-10726 GCA_036873735.1 Pouteria campechiana | reverse complement strand
TTGCCTTTTAGATAGCTATTCTAGATATAATCAAATAGTCATTGCCCCAGAAGACTAAGAGAAGACCACATTCACATTAGGAGAATGCCTTTTGGTCTATGCAATGCACTAGCCACTTTTCAAAGACGTATGATGGTGATATTTTCTGACATGGTGGAGAAAATCATTGAAGTTTTCATGGATGACTTCTCTGTATTTGGTAAATCTTTCGATCATTGTTTGGAAATTTTGGAATAGGTCCTATAAAAAAGCAAACAAACAAACCTTGTGTTGAAAGTGGAAAAATGTCACTTCATGGTGAAAGAAGGTATTTTTTTGGGGCATCAAATTTCATATAAAGGGATTGGAATTGATCAGACCAAAATAGCGACCATCAAAAAACTTCCTCTACCTACTTCAGTCAAAGGAATCTGGAGCTTTTTAGGGCATGTAAGATTTTACAGAAGGTTTATCAAGGATTTCTCTAAAATCTCAAAGCCATTGTCTAATTTATTGGTTCAAGGTACTCCTTTTGAGTTCAATGAAGACTGTAAGAAGGCATTCCAAATCCTCAAAGAAAATCTTATTTCAGCGCCCATTATTTTTGTATCTGAATGGGACAAACCATTTGAGTTCATGTGTGATGCTAATGATTATGTGGTTGGGCCAGTTTTAGGATAGCAAAAAAATAGAATATTCTATGCAATTTACTACTCTAGCAGAACCCTCAATGATGCGCGGCTTAATTATGCAACAACAGAAAAGGAATTACTGGCAACAGTGTTTGCCTTTGACAAATTTATCTCTTATCTAATTGGAAATAAGATAATAGTGTTCACTGATCACTCTACAATTAAATACCTTATGGCTAAGAAAGAGGCAAAACCAAGGTTCATTAGATGGGTACTTCTGGTGCAAGAATTTGACTTGGAGATTAGAGATAAGAAAAATACTAAAAACCTTGTTGCAAATCATCTTTCCAGGCTGAAATTGCAGGATGATAAAGGACTGTAGAAATTTTCTATTGATTATCAATTCTCTGATTAGTAGCTACTAGCTATCACTTCAACTCCATGGTATGCAGACTCGGTGAATTATCTTGTAGGAAGAATTATACCTTCTAAATTATCTTCTCATCAAAGGAAAAAGTTCTTCTATGATGTAAAGAATTACTATTAAGAACACCCAAATCTATATAAACACTAAGCTAATTAGATAATAAAAAGATGTGTACTAGAGGAAGAGATGGAGGACATCCTCAGACACTGCCATAAGCTTGAGTATGGAGGCCATTTTGGAGGAAATTGAACTACTACAAAGTTTTGCAATTAGGATTCTACTGGCCCACACTGTTTAAGGATGCACATGCTTTTGTTATAGCATGTGATAGATGTCAAAGGACCAGTAACATCTCAAGAAGAAACGAAATGCCACTAAAAAATATTTTGGAAGTTGAGTTGGTTGATGTGTGGGACATTGATTTCATGGGTCCATGATTTCATGGGTCCACTTCCTTCTTCATACAACAACAAATGCATTCTTTTTACAGTGCATTATGTTTTAAAATGGGTGGAGATAGTGGCTACTTAGACTAATGATGGGAAGGTAGTGCTGAATTTTCTGCGTAAGTACATCTTCATGAGGTTCAAAACTCCAAGAGGTATTATCAGAAATGAAGGAAGCCACTTTTGCAATAGACAATTTGAAGCTTTCTTGTCAAAATATGGAGTTAAATATAAAATAGCAATGGCATATCATCCTTAGAAAAATGGGAAAGAGAAATCTCTAATAGAGAGACGAAGAGAATTCTTAAGAAAATAATGCAGATGTCTCACAAGGATTGGACTAAGAAGTTAGATGATGCTTTATGGGCTTACCGGACTGCATTTAAGAAACCTATAGGCATGTTGCCCTATAGTTTGGTCTATGGAAAAGCAATGCATCTCCTAGTGGAATTGGAACATCGAGCGTATTGGGCAATGAAACAATTGAATATGAGTATGGATGCGGCCAAGGAGAAAAGGCATTTGCAACTCAATGAATTAGAAGAGTTCCACAATGATGCATATGAAAGTTCCAAAATATACAAAGGTCAAAAAAAGGCTTGGCATGACAAGCACATTCAAATAAAAAAAGTTTCACCAGGCCAACAAGTGTTGCTGTACAATTCCAAGGTTTGTTTGTTTCCTAGAAAACTCATATCAAAATGGTCAGGCCCATTCATAGTGACAAGAGTGTTTCCTTATGGCGTAGTAGAGCATCATCATGTTAAGAAAGGAACCTTCAAGGTAAATGGACTGCTGTTGAAGCCATACTATGAGGGTGTTGCAGATCACCTTAAGTTGATTATCAAACTCAATTAACCCTAGCAGAGGAACAGTCTGGCTTATCACTATAACTTAAGTGCTTCTTGGGAGGCAACCCAAGTTTCTAAACCTTCTATTTATTTAGTTTGCATTAGTTTAATTGTTACTACATTAGTTTAATCCTTAGATAGTTGTTATTTGCATTTATTGCATTCTAATCAATATAATTAGTCATTTTTAAGTTCTAATTGTGTTTTAATTAGTGATTATATGCATAAATTTTTGGCATTTTAGGAAGAACACACCAAGCAAGAAGTGAAGGCATAAAGGAACAGAAATTTGGTTCAAGATGTTCAATGCCAGGGCATTAAATTTTTTTTGTCATGGCACTAGCTCAAAACAATAAAGGGACATAACAAAGGTTTTGTCATTGGATTCAATGTCGCAATGCTCGAATTTCCCCAAATACACAAAGTTGGTAGATTTTTTTTGTCACAGCACATGACTTCCCCATGTGTGCGTATGTCCATTTAGCATTGTATGCACAAATCCTTCAAATTACCCCCCATTCAAATGACTCCCTCATGAGCCAGGCATTGTGGCCCTTTGCTAAAACCATTCTTCCAACCCCCAACCTGTCAACAACCCATCAAGATTTCAGATATCTCCAATCATTGAACCATAAAAGAAACCTCATTGCATTGATTCTTCCATCTTCATTTCACAAGGATCATCTTCCATCGTCCACCTTCGTCCATTGGAGAAATTGTGACACACAAGGGTTTCTTCAAAATAGGTCTGCACGCCAATCTTTATGGTGCTTATGTTCTTTAATTGTATTTTTTGAGATCTTGTGAGTGGGAACAATCATATTGCAAAGGAAATCTGTGTGGATTGGAAGAATCATGTTATGCACATCAAGTATTTGTCAAACTGCCTGAAAGGGCAATTACATCATCTTGAGATGTGTTTGAAGGAATTCCTCATTGAAGTAAACTCTGCATTGGGTGACTACACTTGTCAATGGAGCAGTGTTGGTGAGAATTGAGATTTTTGGGGTTATTATGTCTGACATTGATAGCTTATTATTGCATTAACTTACTTTGATATTGCTTGAGAATTAGATCATATTGGACTATATCAAACTATAGTAATGAATTCAAGATACAAATTATTAGCACACTATTAACATGCCTCCCAAAGGATAGAAGACAATGGCTGCAGGACCTAAAAAGAGACAGAGAAGTGCTGAACCAAATCAGTTAATCAGGTCAACATTTGTGAGTGATGATGCTGAAGACAGATACAAAAATTCAATCATGGGGAAAAAGTGCATTCAAGAAAGGGACTTCCATATCCCAATGAGCAGTGTAGAAGAAATCATCATGGTAAGAAAGTGGAATGAGTTTGCCAAATAACCAGGTGTAACTCTCGCACCTGTTATTCGAGAATTCTGTGCTAATCAAGGGAGCACAAGGACTTTAAGGCTTTAGTAAGAGAAAAGTGGGTTCCCTTCAATAGCAAGACCATCAATCAACAATATCAGTTACTAGATTTGCCTAAGGATGATTTCTCAAAGTTGAAAGCTTAGGGACCAAATTATGATGAGATAATCAGATTTTTAGCTAAACCCGACACTAAATGGAAAACTTCTAAAAAGGCAGTTCTTCATTTTCCTTCTTCTAGTTTGCACTTAGTGGGAAGGTTTGGCATTACTTCATTTCTGCCAAGTTAAAGCCCTCATATCACATGTTTGGAGTCTTTGCGGATAGAGAATTACTGAATTATGCTATTTAAAAGGGTTTGTCAATTGATGTAGGGAAGATCATTCAAGCATCAATTATGAATATGGCAACCAATCTGACACGAGGTGGAGGCTTTGGTCATCTCTCACTCATCTATGACCTATGCTTATAGGCTAGAGTGCAACTAAATAAGAAGAGATTTAACGTCTTAAACTTGCCATTAGTCCAGATTTGATGAAAAGACTTGCCAAGGGAGAGACTTCCAGTGATAAGGAGGAAGACATGCCTAATATGTCGGATGCACTAGGTCTTAGCACATCCACTCCATGGCCAAGTACTTCTAGATAGTGCAGAAGAAAACAACCATGTCATCATGAGTTCAAATATGCAGAATTGCCAGAGGGAATTTTGTCGCTCCAGAGGCAACTTGATCAGTTTTTCAAAAGACAAGAGCAACAATTCAGCTACATGATGCAAGTTTATACTGTGACTACTTTAGTGCTCTCCACTCAATCTGAGCAACCGATCTAGTTCTCGCCACCTCCAGTGTTTTCTCCTATCTCATCAACATATGTCCTTGAGAAAGATGATGAGGATGAAGTGGATACTGACCAAGATGATTGGCCTTATTCAAGGAAGTCCTCACTTTTCACTTTCTATATTAGATCAAGGACAATGTGGCTCCGTAAGTTTGGGGGTGTTTTGTTTATTTTTCTCATAGTATTATTGTTAAGTCTATACATTATGTTTTTGTGTTGTTTCATTTTCTGTATAAATATAAAAATGTTTTTCTTAGGTTTAGTTGTTTGAGATCAATGATAAGAGTGTGATGTTTTGAATATAATTTTTGGAAAATGGAAGATGCATGTAGTCTGTGTACTTGACTTGAGTATTGTTGGTTTCACTTAAGATTTTTTATTCACTTGAACACATAGCCATGTTATTTGTTTATCTATATACCAAGGAAGGAGTTAAGCAATAGTATGAACATGATTTAGTGAGACTCCATAGCTTGTAACAATCATCGTTCAAGGCAAAGAAATATTAATAACAAGTCATTGAGGAGATGATGTAGGCATTCTGTTGACCTGTTTTAGCCTTTCAAGCTAATCAAGTACATCATTATCACTAGTATTCCCTTTAAGCCTTAATGAAAGAATGAAATATGTAATGGATGTGAGAAACCACCATTCAACTTTTCTTCTTTTAGCCTTGTTATCCATAACCAGTTGAACCCGGAAGACCATGTTTGACCTATAAGGATACATAATTGATGCACATGGTTGTTAGATAAAATATGAAAGAGCAAAAGAAGATAGGTTTGGGGGTATGAAAAAAATGTCAAAAGAAAGGAAAAGGGATGATGAAGAAAAGAATAGATAGGGATCGTCTTATTATTTGGGGAGATCACATTCCAATAAATTAAAAAGAAAATAAGTTTGGGTGTGTGGTACTAATACAACCCACATATAAATACATAAAAACAAGAAGTATAGTTACTGTTGATGATAATTTGCATCTTATGTCTCTGCTTTGTGAATTCCCTATTTCTTTCTTATTAGCTAAACCTAAGGCCCAATGACAAGCTTAATAAGACCTATTGATTCTTGGTGATAAGTTGTTAACATTAGTAGAGAATGATGAGAAGAACAAGGAGTAGCATGACATGTCCATTTAGTTGTTAGATTCCATTCAAGTAATAGGTGAATGAGTAACATTGGCTACATTTTATGCATGCACATGAGAAATCTATAGGTGACATTAAGCAATGTTCAAGTTGAAATTCTAGACATACATCACATTTTGGAAATTTTTTGTCAAGCTATATGCATATTAATTCATTTTGAGGTCTTGGAAAATTAAACCTTGTCAGTGTGTTGCTTGCTTTTCTTTTATTAAACATGTTTTGTAAATAGTTTTAGGTTTAGTTGTACTATGTTTTATTTTATACTATTTAGTTAGGTTTAGTTTTGCTTGATAACAAGCAAAAAGTTAAGTTTGGGGGTGTTTGATAAATGAATTCTATTCACTTATATCATACTTCTTTGAACTAACTTTTGGCCTATTTTGAGTCATGTTCAATTAATTCATTGTGTTTTGTTTTATTTTTGTTTATAGGAATATGAATGCGAAAATCATGGTGAAAACATGGAGAATAAAGATTAAAGGATGAATTGCAATGAAGTCAATAGAGAGAAAGAAGATGTGGTCAACAAGTTTTTTAGGTAGCAGGTTTAATGTCATGGAATTGGAATCCAATGTTGCAACATTTGAATAGAGGATGCAACGTTCCACCAGGCAACATTTTTATCCAATGTCACGACACTTGAAATTTTAGTCATGTTTTATTTTTAGAATTTTTGACAAGTTATGCAAACATTGTTTACCATACACAAAGCATGTTGAAACCTAATTAAGAGGGGTATAAATAGGACTTAAGCATGTAAAGAGGGGGGAATTTTTTTGGCAAGGAAGCTAGGGCGAACAAGGGAGAAGGCTGAAGTTGCTGCTTGGAGGAGTTCTTCTGCTACTCTTTTTAGTTCTTTTTCTTTTCCCTTTCTTTTGAATTATGTTTAAGACATTATTTAGTATTTTCTTGATTACAATATGAAGTAAATACTTTATTCTATGGGTAAGATGTAACTGGATTATGAATGTTTGGTTTTATCCTTTTTAATTCAATTCGTTATTTATTCATTATCTATGTTGAGTGTTTAATTTGAATTTAATGCTTATGAAAGTGTATCGACCCTTTTAACATGAATTGTGATTTAATTTGAGGGTGAGAAACCATAATTGAATTAGACCATGATTAAAAACCATAAGATTATCATGATGATAGAGATATCCATGATGCTTGTGTAACATTGTGAATTTCTTAATCTTAATGCATCTTGGTTAGTTTAGAATTTTCACAGAGATGTAGCAATTTGCTAATTGGATAGGTTGTTATGACTTGAGAAAGAATACTAATTACAAAAGAGAAATTCATTATCAACATAGGAATAAGCATTAACTAATTAAATTGGATGAAAAATAAACATGATTAATTTGGTGAAGTTGAAAACCCTTACATGTCTTAATCGTTGAATTCTTATTTATTCAATCTCTGCTCCTTTGTTAAAATTCAATTGTTTAGAATTCATTTTCTTTTCCATCTTTTCATCAGATTTAGTCCTTTCAAATAGAATTTAGAGTTAGAGTAATTTGGTACTTCGTATACTTGTCCTCGTGAGAATGATCTCTTACTTCTACTTTATTACTTGTTAACAACACATCGACTTGTGTTGAAAAATCTACAACAGTTTTCTAAGTGATGGTAAACTTGAACCATGTATACAAACTCACCAAAGCACTTTATGGACTAAGGTAAGCTCTAAGAGCTTGGTATGAAAGGTTGAGTAAATTTCTTAGTGATCATCAGTTCCAAAGAGGAAAAGTTAATACTACATTGTTCATTGAAAATGTTGGCATGGATATTTTGATTGTGCAAGTTTATCTAGACAACATTATATTCAGTGCTACTCATGAGACCCTATGTCAAGATTTTTCAAAATTAATGTAGGCTTAATTTGAAAAGAGCATGATGGGTGAGTTGAATTATTTCCTTGGATTGAAAATTAAGCAAAATAATGATGGAAACTACATCTGTCAATCCAAGTATACAAGAGAAATGCTCAAGAAGTTCAAGATGGAAGAGATGAAAGTAACAAACACTCAAATGATCACCTCATCAAAGCTAGATAAGGATAAGAAGGGTAAATTTGTGAATAAAAAGTTATATCATAGCATGATTGGTTTATTACTATATTTAATTGCATCTAGGCCTCACATTTTGTTTAGTGTATGCTTATGTACTAGATTTTAGTATAGTCCAAGAGAGTCACACCTAACCATAGTGAAATGAATTTTTTGGTATCTGGTTGATACACCAAGTCTTGGGTTCTATTATCCAAAAGGAACTAGTTTTGAATTGGTTGGATATTCAGATGCTGACTTTGGAGGATACAAAGTTGACAAGAGAAGCACTAGTGGAACATGTCAATTTCTAGGAAATAGCTTAGTTTCATAGTTCTCTAGGAAGCAAACTAGTGTTGCTCTCTCTACTGTAGAAGCTGAGTATATAGTAGCTAGAAGTAGTTGTACACAATTGCTATGGATGAAACAACAACTTCTATATTATGGTTTCCATTATAGGGATATTCCTATAAGTGTGACAATACTAGTGCCATTTGCTTGACCAAAAATCTTGTTTTACATTCTTGCACCAAACATATAGAAATGAGGCATCATGTAGAAAATCATGATATTTATCTAGAATGTGTCCCTACACATGCCCTACTTGCTGATATTTTTACAAAACCATTGTCATTAGAGAATTTTTGCTATATAAGAACAGAATAAGGAATGACAAACGTAGATGCATAAAAATCAAAATTAGCAACACTTTCTTTAATAAAATCTATAACATAATGTCTCCAATTATGCTTTGAAATGTTATGATAAATAAAATAAAATGTTTTAAACATTGTTTTAGAAGTCTTCGGCACTTAAATTTAATCTTTTGAAATTTTTCACACCTTCAAAGGTTCTAAAATCAGCACATCCATTTCAAACACTCTGAAACACAGTCCATCATCTAAACTTATCACTTCAGATTGTCAGAAACTCCATCTTTAGGCTAAACCCCATCCTATCTTTTAAAGTCCTAGATCTCTTATTTCAGCACATTCGAAACTACTTTCCCTCATGTCTGAAAGGTCATTTCTGAGGCAGCACCTCTTTTTCCCATTGAAATTTAATACACTTGTTGGAACTCCTATTCCTTCACTATTTTCAACAAATATTCATTTCATCTCCTCAAAAATTCATCCAAAACCTCTATATCTTCCCTTTTCAAACCCCAAACCCGCATGTTGCAATGAAGAGAAAGAAGGAAAATAGCGAGTCATTGAGACATGAATCAAGAAGCAGAAGTAGAAGAAAAGGAAAATCTGGAAAAGTAAGCACAATAATGGGAAGTAGAATGGACAATGAAGTATTGGGATTATTGTATATGATTTTGATGACAACAAAACTTATAGTAAAGACATAATTTATACTAATGATACATGTGTTCTACAAACTTGAATCATGAAAAATCATGCTTATATGCATATACTTATGATGTATCTAATCTTGCTTATCATTCTATGTTGAAATATATGTTTTCAATGTGCTTTTTTGAGTTATCATACTATGCGCTTGAATGATAATGTTTGTTATCCTCGCTCCACAACATGTATGATATGTTGAATCATTTACATCATAAAGATAAAATATGTGTGTGAATGGTTAAGTGTGCTTAAGGAGTTTATCCATACAAATCTGTGCTCAATAAGCTTATCTTTACAAATTCAGTTTTCTTATCAATTTTACATTGCATATCTTATGAAAATACATGTGAATGGAATATATGCAATATATTTCAACGCTAAAAAGTGCAAAGTGCAAAAATTTCTAAGTGCAAAATTATAACTAACTGCTTCAACCATCTAGTACATCTCAAAAGAAAAGGAAGAATAAAATAGAGGCTTAAAGATGAACTACAAGAAGTTTATTCTGTCTATAATATCAAGAGAAAAATCCTCATGGACAAATACAAAGCAAAAATGAAGCCAAAGTCAAAATGTAAAAACTTCATCCAAGAATATGACCTCAGACAATCCAAAATGACCAAGCCAAAATTCATCTAAGACTAAGTAGAAAAGGCATCCTTGCTAGGAACTTAGATAAATATAAAAGAGGCTTTGCCTGATCATCATAAATCGAGAAGACTTCGTCTGACTGAAAGAATCTGAGAAATGTATATGAACTTTTTCTAAATCATTGGAAGCTTAGACAAATGCAAGTAAAGAGAAAGAACTTCATCCTAAGTCTCAAGATAGACACCTCGGACAAATGTAGAAGAAAAAGGAAAACTTTGGACAAAGCAAAATGAAGAAACTTCCTTTGATTGAGAAAAACTAAACAAAGTTTGTCCGAAACTAACTTGGGACAAATTGATGGTTCAAATAGCTTATCTGATATTAAGTTTGAACAAATGCCAAAGAGAAGAAACTTTGTTTGACAAGCATAAACCAAAGAGAGAGGGTTTGTTGGAGCTTAACTCCAAACGCTTAACCCCTAACAAATGCATATAATTGAAATTTGTCTTCTTGTCTGATGCCAATCATTATGTGACTAGCAATTAATCCAAAGCACTAAAACTGCATCAGAGTCTATGCTTTCAATGTGCAGGATCATTTCAATCACCATTTTTAGTAATAAATGTCACTGTAGGCTTTTCTAGCTATGACAGGTCAAAACAAAGGAAAAACATTTCAAATAGCTTATCTTCCTCTTAGTAAGAAAACGGTGTTACAGCTATTTGAGATAAATTAGAAGCAATGCACTCCAACATGAAGTTCATGAGTTGTTACAGATAAATGATAAAGCTTCTAGATGGATTAACAAACATATCAGTATACCTAAAGCTAAAGATCAAAAGATCAAATCCAAATCCACAAGAGCTATTATATTTTTAGAACCAGTAGGCATTGAAGTTGGAGAAGATGAAATTCATCCTCAAGAAAGTCTAATGATGAGAATGCAAAATGTCATATTTTATTTTTCTAATACTTCATCTTTTGCACCTATTTGATTCCTAAATATACT
>JAYJMB010000927.1:0-15757 GCA_036873735.1 Pouteria campechiana | reverse complement strand
GATCATAAATATAAGATCAACATACACACATGATCAAATGCGTAATCAAACACACATCAGAGACACAAGATTTATGTAGAAAACTTTTTAACCCAGAAGAAAAAAACCACGGGAAAAAGATTATCAATCCACTATGAAAATAAATTACAAAGATATATTCGAAATATCTTACACACATCCCATGGAATGCCTCATATATATCCCCAAATCAACATATTCTCATAACCCCCTCTCTCACTCCTCTTCAGGAAAAATCCTTGGATCTACATGATAATTCTCTTATCTCAACCCTAGAATTCCTTCTCGAATTCATAATTGAAACCCTATTTAATAGCTTCCTTAATGGACTTTCCTACATTGACTCCCCTAGGCTCATTTCATATACGCAAGCCCACTAGACTTTTGTAAAATACATGGCAGAAAAACCCAACATGGTTGACCCAAATATCTTATAGCATGAAGCATAATTTGTATAGGAAGCACTCTATCACAACTAGCAAAAAAATTCTTCCCTTCTTACCAGCCTTCACCACAAGTATAAGAACTCCAAAATGCCTTTTCAAAAATACTCTACCAATGTTAACTTGTCATCTCTAAAAGCTTTGCTAACGTGGGCTGGTTTTTGACTCCAAGCGGAGATTCGTTAGACCTGAATATCTGCAAAAGGTCTATCATAGGCCAACTGGAGCAAATGACTATATTAAGGGTCAAGCAACTTGCAACAAGTGAAAGAGCTTCCAAGTTCCATTCAACCTTTTCTAGGTAATGGTGGAGGGTAGTTATTCAAAGTTCTAACCTGATAAGATATGGTAGAAGTTCCAGGAAACATTCATGGAGGATTACCAGGGGAAAAACAGAACTAAGATATTAATTGAGAGACATAAGGTGCTTCTTTTATTTTCTCGGGGAAATTATCAAAATGTACACAATCAATAATATAGTCTATTAGAAACTGACATTATTGTTGTCTTAATCCTTTTGTCCTTAATTATTTGATGGGAATAAACGTAACTGAAATCTAGATGCATTTTTAGCTATAAATGCATTGATATGCATGTGCGCATCTTGCCGATTCAATGAGGCAAGATCTGGGGAATACATACCAATCCTTGTGCATACTTCACATCCTGAAAGAACACAACCAAAGCCAAGTTAACAGTTAGTGATCGTACAATTATTCTATTGTTCGAAACTAGAAAAAAATTCCAGGCATAACATGGAAAACCTAAAAAAGGTCAATCTAAATAGATGATTCCCTTTTCTTTTCTATTTTTCTTTTTTTAATGACCGAAGGTTGAATGCTTGAAGCAGCTCCATCAGCCAGTTCAGTTTGAACCCCGTTAAGTTGTATGGTTTCAACAGTAAGAAGATGTAATGGAAAAATGCAAATATCACCAATTGACATGTTGATCTCAAAGGGAACAACCAGAACTGTTACGAGCTAAGCTAATATACTTGATTGCTGTTTTATTCCCCTTGGCATAGGAATACAAGTAATGCAGTTTCAAGAAACATCTTTTAACCAGATCAAACTGACCAATGTTGGTTATGGTTTGTTACAGAAACTCCGATACCAATTTTTAGGTCATGATCACAAGCAAAGATTATCCTCACGCAAATCACGGGCGCAGTCAAACAAACACCAATTCAAATAGGCCAATTTGTTCTTCTTTTCAAAACATTGCTAATAAGCAATGAAGATTGAATTGTTACCTAGATACAATGTAAAGATGTACCTTAATATAAATTATCAACTGCACAACAAATACTTCAAGTATAAAGCATCCATAGAATAAAACAACATCTAGTAAAGGAAGAGAAGAAGAATAAAGATGCAATGAAAGGGACAAGGCATCTCTTTCTTTATTTTTATTTTTTCGCCCAATGATGTCCAAGATGTCAAATAGAGAATAGCAATTTCAAGTTGAGTAAGGATATGTTTTGCATTGAGGGTGTTAATTTCTTCATGAAACTTCTGTATGGAAGTAGATCTTGCTAAATGTTGAAAGAAATTGCATGATGAGTTTAGACGTATAAAGAGTTAAAGACCCCCTTTATTTCCCATTTCGACTGGAAAATGCTACGTGGCATTTCTTCAATCCTGAAGATTTTGTTTCTGTTATAAATTTGAGATCTCTGCCTTTGATCCCAGGAAAGATTAAAAACAAGTTGATCCAACCATTGGATCATCATTTGGACATCTATTAGTGATCTTCGCCTTTTATCCCAAGAAATATAAAAAATTATCAACCTGAATTTGATCATCATTTGGGTTTATCTGACCATTAGACTGTCATTTTGACATCACTGGGGTTGATCCAACTGTCTGATCACCATTTAAGTTGATCTGACCATTGGATCGTCATCTAGACATCACTGGAGTTGATTCGGTAGTTGATTCATCATTTGATCATCATTTGGTTTGATCCAACTATTGGATTATCATCCTTGGGGTTGATTTGACTATTGGATCATCATTTGGACATCACTGGGGTTAATCTCATTGTTGGATCATCATACAAGTGATCCTTGCCATTAGTCTCAGGAATGATAAAAATAAAATAAAATAAAATAAAGCTGATGTGATAGCCTGATCGTCATTTGAGTGATCTTTGCCTCTGATCTCAGAAAAGTGTTTTTTTTTTTTTTTTAAAGTGAGTTCATCCGATGATCTAATTGCAATTTGAGTGATATTCATCTTTATCCTGTGAAAGATTTAAATAATAAAAAAAGCAGTGACTTCTATCATTTGTAGTCCGTGAAAAGAGAAATTATAGCAGCGTGATAGATCAAAACAAATCAGAAAAAGAGTGGTTAAGTAAGAAGCAGCATGGAAACAACAATTTCAGGATTTGTAGGCATATTTGCGAGCTTAAATTTGAACAGGCTGGCTGAGAAACCTGGCCATCCAGTTTAAAGTCCAGGCCAAAGCAACACACGATGACTGATCGACAGCTAAAAATGTTCTCAAAAGGAAACACGGCTCCCTCCTATTTTATACTGTCATTAATGTGACGATGCATTTATTTCATTAACAATAAGGAAGTATTTGTATACAACTGGTTACACCGAAACTTTCTATGCAATCTCACCATTAGAATCCACCAAAATGTTTTGATTAGATCAAAACTAACAATATTATTTATTTTATATGTTTAAATATGAGCATGAAAATCACCTTGAATAGAAATAAATAATATAATTGATTTTGATCTAATCAAAATGTTATGGTGGGCTTCAATGGGGAGGTTAAATAGAAAATTTTGATGCAGCTAGTTGCATACAAACATTTTCCACCAAGGGAAATATTTGTTACCACAAAACAGGGAGGGGGGAGAGCATCATCCATATGTGATTATATTTCTCACAAAGCAGAAAAGATGACCAAAAGAGAGAGGCATAAAACCATACACTGGTACCGAAAAAGTAGAAACCAAGCATTTTGCAATAGAGATGGTTTGGTTCCTTCTGACTGAATGCAGAAGTAATCAGTGTGTGAATTCTCCCACTCACAAAGTTTTCCCAAGAAATCTGTAACAGAATGTCCATGTGAAGAAGTGAACATTCTGTCAGTACATTTGAATCTATAATAGCAGATAAAACAGACCATAAAGTTCTCCTATAGGATCCATTGTTGTCCATAACATAAAAACAGCAACATTGACACCAATCAAGCCCCACATAGTAGCTTTCACTGTTGGCATCCTAAACCTCCTGCCAATGGAAGTTGTGAGGACAAGATCGACTACTTTCTAATAACAGAACTCTAATATATAGTCACGGAGAGAAAATGTCGATGGTCTATAGTCTTTGCTATATTCAAGATGCCAACAGCAAGCAAATCCACTCCCCAAAATCTCCTCATATGATTAACAATATGTTCAATCCACAGGAATCATTATGAATGCCATTATGCTATAAGATGTCATCCTTAACATCAACTCCCACATCAAAATTTAAGAGGAGAAAAAACATGGTAATTGTAACACCCCAACTTTAGTTAATGTAAAGTATTGTCCAATTTGTGCCCACTAAATCTTGCTAGCACATGGAGGTTGCATGGTTTTGCCCTTTTGAGCTAACTTTCTAGCCCAAATGACTTGCCATAGTTTACACTTAAATCTTAATTTCAAATCAGATTGGTTTTAAAACCAACTCTTTTACCAATTAAGCTACTAGTATGAATTATGGTAAATTATTGTGAAATACCTTTTGGGATAAAGAGTTAGCCTAAAACGCCAAAACCATGTGGGCTCTGATTATGCTAGTGAGACCTGATGGGTCCAAAGCAGACAATATTTCATATTTACTAAAGTTAGGAGTATTACAATAACAAAACATAAAAGCTTTTTTTGGTATAAGAGCTTCTGCAATTCAAAGTTAATTGATCATATGGGTCCACAAGTTGGATGGTCCAGGGACAACAAAAATATTTTATCTCTGATAGTCCTGATGATTACGGTCATGCACCAAAAGTACAAATGGGCAACTACTAAAAGGGATTTATTTGTAAACAAAGTGAAACCATTGATACATGAAGGTACTTAAAAATATCATAAAAACTTAGAAGGAAGGGCGTCAATAAACATAAAACAACTCCAGGGATGCATTTAGACATATCGAAAACTGCATGAGGCATCCTTTGCTAGACACTAGTAAACTCAAGTTCATTTCACTGCATTGGCTAATGCAGCTTTGGCAACCCAGACTAATGATCTAATGAAGCCCACAAAGATTCAATAATCTCACAAAGGACCTTCAGATAGATAATTAGGCATCAGAAAAGCTCCCTACATGGATGGGAAAATGACTCTAAAGAATCAGCAAACCACCCCAGCTCAAAAAAGGGACCCATGACGTAAACAGTTTGGCTCCCTTCGCTACTCTGCAAACAGAGCATTGTCCACATTTGAGAGAGAGAGAGAGAGAGAGAGAGAGAGAGAGAGAGAGAGAGAGAGAGAGAGAGAGAGAGAGAGAGAGAGAGAGAGATCCTTGATATAACGGGATGAAATGCCAGAATTCAACACCAACTTCCTCATTTGGACTCATCTTTAAATTCCTCGTTCAACCCAAAGAACAGGCCAAAGAATTCAAGTCAAACCTCACAAGAAGCTGACATTTTCGAACATTTTCGGTATAAAAACAATTCCTTCAACTCCACGAAGAAATTACCAAATAAAGCAAAAGTCTCGAACTGCAACCCAAATGCCAGAAAAAGGCATATTCTTTCTGAAAACGGGAAAAAAGAAGATCACCAGAAATTCCAAGTGATTTCGAAAGGGCGACTAAGTTCAGAACCATAGCGCCGAAATCTCTCTCTGCTGTCTAGAATCACCCGCCGGAAGAAGCTCGCGCCCTGAAGTGGCGAATGCGTATTCAAGGTTTTGTACTTGGCGAGAATGGGTTCCTTCAAAACAGCAGAAAACGGCCGGGAAAACGCATTCAAAGTCCACCATGCACGAAAGGAATTGGAGATGGAGTGGGAATGGGAGAAAGGAGAGAGGCTGATCAGCGTTTTTCGAAACATGGGAAATGGAGTTTTGGTAGAGATTGGAATGCAGAAACGGGGAGATTGGGAAGTGTTTGGATGGTTTTGAGAGCGATTTGAAAGAAACAAGCCTCTGCATTTTTTTACGAAGAACAGGGGCAGGTACGTTGCTGGCAGGTTCTTGCTTCTTTTTTTTGCGTGGAACTCTCAGGCCAGCTCTCCGGTTCATTGCAATTAACTTAGCCGCGTTCGTCGCGGCTGTAAGCCACTCTCCTGAGTGAGTGTTCGATCCGGGCCGTCCATTCGATGATGGACATAATCTTCTAGTAGATATATATTAGATTAAAACATTCGTATCTAAAAACATTCAAATTAAATCAAAAAAATACTTGATATATACCACATATTGATAAATTGTCCCAAGAATTAAAATTTCTAGTATAGGTATCATACATTAAACTACATTTTTTTCCAAAATTTAACCCCCAAACCCAATTATCACATAAAAGAAAATAATTCCATGATAATGCTGGTATGGAAATTTTTGTATAAATCGTTTATTTTGGGCTCACAGGGTGATGCGGAGGTTCAACCTAATCCATTGATTATCATCTAAGTACTACTTATTTGGATACGATTCAATATTTTATCTCGATTGAAAACTTAAAAATGGACTGCAAGATTATAAAATTTGGAGTAAACATACATCTGTTAAATTTGTCTCTTTATTTATAATTTTTTAAATCTTTTAATTAAAGTAATTTTAAAAATTAACCCATCAAGTGTTGCTCACTGCTTAGTATGATAAATAGATTTAATAGAACCTTTATATTGTTAAGGGCCCCTAGAAAATTTGTATGAAAATTTTCATCGGAATTATTTCCCCTGCATTCCCATTCTCGATCAACATAGAAATTCAATCAGAGCGCCTTTGTATAAGTGTAAAAAGGGTGCGCCCTTGTCCTACAGCGTAATAGAGAGCAAATTATAAAAACAACAAAATAACAGAGTGAGTAACGTATAATTAGATGTATATTTAAAAAGATATATAAATAATTAAAAGAGAATAAATGTTTTAAAAGTGAAGAATATGTTTTTAATCAAGAAAATAAAAAACATTAAAAAAGATAAATAAAAAGAGAGTGTAATATAAAAGTATAAGAGGTAATGATGTAAATAAAATAAGTTTTTTGGTATAAAAATAATCAGAAATAATTCAAAATATATATAATAATAAGAAAAAAATCAAAATTGTCAAAGCTGTTAGAAATAATTAAAAGATCATATCAACTTAAAAAGTTGTATAAGAGGCTTGATATTACACCCCTTTTTCGTTAGAATCCATGCCATGACAAGCCAAATAGACCATAATATTATATAAAAATTATATTTTGTATGAGATTATTATAATTAATAGTTCCAAGGAAATTAATTAAAAATTGATACTATTATTTTAAATGAAATCCTTTAAAGAATATACAAACTATAAAAAATTATAAAGTCCTATTGTAAAATTAGATCTATTGGAACTGCTTCCATTATTATATATATGTTGTATCAATAAATAATAGCACTATTTTTTATAATAAAATCAGTTATTTTAATATTATTTTCCTTTTTCTATGTAATATATTAATAAATAATGAGAATATTAATATTCTGAATTAGCTATGCAAGTATAAACATGATAAAATCTTTATTTTTTCAATAACACCTATACAAATGAAATTATAGTCTAAAAATGTATAAATTAATATTTATTAAACTGTATTTTTTTAATGTAATTTCATTTGCATATTTTTCCTTCAGAAAATAAAATTAAAGAGTTTATTATACCTTCGAATTCATCATTGCTGGGAATACTGCACACTTGAGTGATTCTTTCCATGCCTTTATTTTTTCCTTGCATGGTCGTGTGGATCGGCGTTTAATGATGCTGGCTTTCGAAGGACACGCGGCAGCATTTGCGTGAATCCAGCTACACCGAGTGGATGGAGTTGGCCACATACGATCCGCGCTCTCCAACGGACGCACCGACCTTTTTCTTTCCGGACACAGCCGTTTCTCATTGACGTAAATATGGAGATGCGCGTAGAAAAGACTGCTGCGTGGGCGCGTGAAGGGGATATGGTGAATTGCTGTCTACACAATTTATTTGGTACATCTTTAATAAATGTAATTTTAGTTAGTATTTAGTACATCCAAGTCGATGCTATTCCAGTATAGTAGATTGAGACAGTAAAATGAGTTCATTTGAATGTGATGATCAAACTGTTGTTTCTATGTGCATAACGAATTAAACAAAATACACTTAATAATAAAATAAGCTTATGATTTCTTTTCTTTTTAATATAAGGCGTAAAATTGTCACTTTTATATTGATGAATGGTTATGATACATTATTAAAGATTAAAATCCTATTTAATGCGTGAAGATGGATGAATTGAAATGCACTGGCTGGTTGTGTGGAAAAAAAGGTTTAAAATTTTTTCATATTTCCTATCCTTTATTATATACTTTTTAATATGATTTTAAATCTTAATTATCTAATGACTTGCCTTTTCCCTATTATTATATATATTTTAATTATTATTTTATATCTTTATATGTAAAAGGCTCACCTATTTTATCTTTAATTATTTGATTTGTAGTTACTATCCTTTATCACATCATATCTTTTTTTACTGTACTATTTTTATTTTTTATCATTAATTTTTCCTCGCCTCTTTTTCCCATTCTCAAAAATATCCTCAAGGTAATTTTTTATTTTTGAAGAAGAATAAATGCACAGGAAAGGTGCTACAGCAAAATGTTGTGTATAAAATTATAATTAAAATCTAAATTATGATAAAAAATATAAAAAATGGAAAATAAAAAACATTTATCTCTAAAATTAATTATATATAGCATCGTTAACCTTTATCTTCATGCAACAATTTGTCGTGAGTCATGACAAGTGGGCCCCATGGGCCACCTCATCAGCATCCATTACGGCATGCATGGATGAGTGGACAAAGACCCCTTTTACTTTTCAAGCTGACTCTAGCACATTGGAAAGCATTTTCACGATGCATGAAGGGGTATTAGCTTTTTTTATCTTAATTATAGATTAAATTTATGACTTAAATATTTTGCACAGTCGACTTTCTAAGTTATGAAATATTGTAAAATAAATTCTGATAATTGATAAAGCATGATAGGGATTAGCGGTTGAAATTTCAAATGTACAAATGTGAAACTCCCGAGAATCTTAAATTTTACATTTACATATTTTAAATTTATTGTCAACCTTTGTTAGGCTTCGTCAAATTAATATATATATATATATATATATATATTGTAGCATTTAGGGCCTGTTTGATGTCATTGAAGGTGACTTATAAGTAGCTGAAGTTGAGGAGCCATTGAAAAAATATAAAATAAAGTTGAGGAGCCAGTTGATTATATCATCTGAAAGAATATAAAATAAAGTTAAAAAAATAAAATATTTAAGTCAATACATAAAATACAAAAAAAAAATTAAGATTTAATCATTCTTCCATACAAGCAAAACACTTTATAAGGCAGAAATATTTAATTATATACTAATGGATTTCATTAAAAAAAGGTTCATATTCACTATCAACTTGTTTCAATTTTTTGGCCTGATATTAGTTTTTTTTATGGGATAATATTTGTATCTCTAGCTAGTTTACGTGTGAGTTCGTTGAATCAACGCAAACAAAGTGGCTCTCCGAATCTTAGAAGCCACAGCAATGGCGATTAGGGTTCTCGCTAGCTCCCATTTTCGCTTGGCCCTCTTGGAAGTCTGCAATATCCAATCAAGCCCTGTACTAAAGATACAGTCCTTCTCGAAATCCTCAATGCTGCCGTCAAAAATCCCCTCCTACTACCAACAGAATTCCCAAACCAAGCACCTCATACCTCTTTCCAATCTCTTGCGAAGGTACGGGCTCCCCTCATCTCAGCTTCTCGAATTCATCCAAAAGAACCGATCTTTGTTGAATTCCGATCTGTCAGACATTGAAAAATGCCTGGGCATTCTCCTATCTTTCGAATTGTCCCAGAGGTCGCTTGTCTCAGTCCTAATTTCTTGCCCTAGGGTTTTGGAGCTAGGGTTTCTGAGAAAATGGCAGACGGGATTTTCCGAATTAGGATTGCAGAACGCTCCTGCATCTGTAATTCAATCTATTTTAGAGCATTCTGGAAGATTAAGGATCGACCCAACCGAGTTTTTCCGTAATTTGGGGATTCTAAGGGATGCTGGCCTTAGCGAGGATACTTTGATGAGGGCTTTAAAGGAATGCCCAAGATCAGTTATGATTAGAACATGCCACCTCAACAGTTGGATCGATTTTTTCCTGAAAATTGGAATTAGGAGCTTTGAATTTGATAGGATATGCTATTCATTTCCAGGGGTTTTAGCTCTTGCTGTTGAGGATCGGTTGAGATTGCTGTTTGAAGAGTTTGATGAACTGGGATTTCCTTGGATAGAGGTCCGGAAGGTGGTTGTTCGCAACCCAAGAATCCTTAGTATGGAAGCGGGGGAGCTCTCTTACTGCATTCAATTCCTTAGAAATTTGAAATGCCGGCTACCGATTAAGGAAAAAATTTTACAACATGGCATTTTCCAAGCTGCCATTCGATTGAAACTGAGAGTAGATTGCTTGTGCAGTTATGGGTTGATCCGCAGGGATGCTTTCAAGTTGCTGCAGAGAGAGCCAAGAACTATCATGTATCCATTAGAAGATGTAGAGAAGAAGATCGAGTTTTTGGTGCACAGAATGGGATTTGGGATTGATTCTCTTACGGAAGCTCCAGAGTATTTAGGTGTGAATTTTGAGAAGCAGATAGTTGCTCGATACAGTGTTATTGAGCATCTGAGATCGATCGGAGGGCTTGGTTTAGATGTTGGTTTGAAGGCTTTGATAAGGCCCAGCCGACTTAAGTTCTACAACTTTTTTGTTAAGCCTTATCCAGAGTGTGAGGAGATCTTTGGGAGATATTCAAAAGCTGTTGAAGTGAGAAGTCGTCACCCAGTTGGATTGTGGAAACTGTTTAAGCCGAAGAAGTTCCCTGATACAAAAGAGGATTTGAGCAACATAAAATCATTCATGGAAACTTTGGTTTAGTGGAGATGGTTTTGCTAACTGATCTTCCTTCCCTTGCATGCATCAAATTCGTCATCATCTGTTCTCTATAGTGTTGGAGGGTCTTATAAGGTCCCAATTACAAAGACTTTTTTTGGAATGCAAGATGATTTCTGGGCGATTTTCAAGAGATAATCGAGCTTAGAGAGAGTAATCCATTTGGATTATTGGACCCGTTAAACCTATAATCGAATCAGGAACATAAACTTGTTCAAGGAAGCTTTGGTTAGGTGGTGTTTGGTTCAGCAGGTCAGTCCGTTACTGTTTGGATGGGGGAAATGTAATTTTAATCAAGAAGGAAGAAAATTAATTAATATTAAATAAAGACAAAATAGAAAAGTTCGAAGAAAATAGGGCTCATGACTGAAAAGGCAGGTTAACTGTGAAAAAGTCAACCAGGCGTGGTTGACTGACTATGGTTGGTAAATGTCTAATGTTCTATCAAGTAGAAGGGGAAAATGGGTTTTCTTTTCCTTTTTTTCAACAGTCCAAACAAGCCTCTAAGAATTCAGCAGGCAGAAAGAGAGGTCTGGCAAGGCCATTCAGCCTACTTTGTCTGGTCTTTTAACTCTGGAGTGTTGTGAAAATTTTGGGAGTTATTGAAGTGGGACTGAGGCACTGAGTAATCTTGAAGCTGACTCAGCCAAGAAAGCTCTTAATATGAAATATGAAATATGACTTTCAAGTGACGGTTTTGTAAAACTGTTTTCTTCAATGGTTTCAGAATGTTTTTAGCATGCATCCTCAGATGAAGAAGGCGTTGGATGAGGTGGGATCTTAACTGATAACCAAAGCACACTGCTGGCATGCATCTGAGCTATGAAGCTATATAAGGCTAGATAGGAACTGTCATTTTGTGGCCTACTTAGTTCCCATAGCTTGCTTTTGTTAGAACATCTTGGATCGTCTGTCTGGCTCTTGAAAGGCATAATTCTGTCTATATTTGAAGATAGAAGCAATGGAACTACATGCAAAGAGATGCTTAGACAGGGCATTTTAAGTTTCTGGTTACAGGGAAAATGGCTACCTGACTAGTTTCTACTAGCGCCTGCTATGAAGAGATGCTTAGGCAAGGCATTCCACGCTGGTTTGGCCTAATTGGCATGTAGGAGCAGAAGTGCAAGGGAACTGCCATCAAGTTGACGTTGTAAACTTTTGTCCTTCCTAATACATGTATAATATAAGCAAGTTGTTTGCGCTAGTTGCATGACAATATGAAAATGAAACAAAGTACTTTATCAGTTTGAATATTCCACCATGCAAGATTTTAGGTGCACTAAAGGTTTGATGATTTCATCTCATGATAAGCCACAACATCAAGTTAATTTGAAAATTGATGTTGGTTGTTTCTAAAGTTACTGCAATACTTTTTGAGTGGCTATTTCTATATTCCGTTCTTTTAACATAACCAAACAGTTGAACACAAAAGCTTTAAATATCTACAGCATTCGAACTTGCTAAGTATAAAAATTGCATTAAATATGTAAAACTTCCCAAATATCTTAATCAATCACATTAACTGAACACACCCAAGATTTTCTTTTCACATATCCTAGAGTGCCCAAATCTCAAGTGGCGTGTCCTTTGTGGGCTCTGATATGGCATTTTCTATTCTGTAATCTGTAGATTACTTGCTATCTGATTTTTATTCTGTAATCTGTGGATTAGTTGCTATCTGATTTTCTGCTCCTCCGGAACAAATATCTTCAAATTGCTGCGCCCCAGGCTCAGTGCCACTCGACAAGAAGGGCCCAAGGCGAGGGCTTATTCCAGAAGATCTTAGAATATAATCAGAGTTAGCCTTCTCCTGATCCTCAAAAAAGTCAGATCCGAATTTCCAAGTTTACAAGATAAATGTAAGCTCAAGTGACAGGTCTGGAACATCATAACTCATCCCTCCCTCTACCCAATGATTTGGTAATTAGCAGTTTGCACGTCAGGAACATCAAACTCATTGCACAAGGTTCATGCCAATGCCAGGAGCTTTACCATCATGTAAGTGGATGCCTTCTTGGTTTACAAAATAAGTGCTAAGAAAAAGGACCAAGGGGAGATCATTATCACAACCGTACAACAACAGGCTGCTATTTCAGCACGTCATTGGATCAACAACTAATATTCTGGATCAAATATAATGCAGATTTTGTCACTACCTATCAACCAACTGAATTCATGAGTAGCTGGTAATTTGATGTTTGTTCTTGCTTCCTATTTAGGTATTTGAAGCTGTTCTGCCCCCTCCCTGATTAGTTTCACACTGTTTTTGGAAAGAATCAAATTTCACTCTTAGGTCCCTGTAATTGCCTTCTTACAAGTGCGGTGTAGATGCCATCCTTCTCAAGAAGCTCATAATGTGTTCCACTCTCAGCTATTAGGCCATCAGAAATCACAGCGACTGCATCCGCACTCTGAACAGTTGAAAGTCTGTGTGCTATCACTAGAACTGTCCTGCCCTTCATAAGAGAATCCATGGCATCCTAAAAGGAAATTATAAACTAACATTAACAAAGTTTGTAAAAGGAATATACAACCCCCCATACCATGGTAGAATCTGATTATCAATCCATCACTTATACTGTGCCATTTCATATGCCATGACTGTGCAAAATCACAAGAATTTCCCATGAAGTATCATGATATTTTTCAAAATCACAGAAATGTTTGTTGCAGTGCTGGATATTAGGGTCTGGATAATTTGAAGCAGCTGTATACATTATCTAGGATTCCATTACTTTCAAAATAAGTCTCAATAATTTTGTTTCATTATTTGAAATATCCGAGCAGTTTCAATTATTATTGGGTATTTAGTGAAGCAGTTTCAAAAGATCGTTCTAATTATCATAGCATACAACATATAAATCACAGTATGAAGCTTCAAGAAAAAGTGGAAAAATATATGGAATGCAACTTAAACTATAGTAAGAATATAAGTAACGAACTAGTTAAGATTGCATGTAAGTAACATGACAAAATAACACTTTAGCCATTTGAGATTGATAGTCCATGAAAGTGGAAAATTTGATCAGAATATCATGTGTAGACTTCAGGCTAGGTGGAAAAAATGATGCTTTTGGAATTTTGTGCAGTAGCTGAGTGCCAACTAAATTAAAATAAAAATTTTATAAGACAACTAAAAGACTGGTTATGCTTTATGGGTAAAATGCTAAGCAGTTAAAGAATAACACACACACACACACACACAATATGAGTATAGTCAAAATGAAGAAATTGAGATTATAAGCAATAACATAAAAATGAAATTAGAAATGAACTAATTTGAAATAAAATAAAGATAGAATCAATAGGCAATAAAATGACGAAAAAATAAACTTAGGTAGTTTTATCAAGTAAAATAGAGATAAAAAACTACACCAGTTATAAGGAATCAATTTATCAAAATAGAAGGCCATACGTGAGTGAGAAGAAGGCTGAAAAGAACATGGCTAAAGGTAATTAGGAAAAATATGAAAGTGTTTGGCCTCACTAAGGACATAACCCAAGAATTAACAGGAACAGTGCAACAAGATCTATCTTGCTGACTCCACTTAGGTGAGAAACAACTTATGATGAGGATTTAGTCAGATTTTTTACCACATGCAAACTTCAAGAACTTGGAAAGGATCTAGCTATCCAGACAGTTATATTAATCCATAAAGATTGTCCAGACAGTTATATTAATCCATAAAGATGCACAATTGCTGGGTTTGGAAAATTAATATCAGTTATTCCGAGGAGAAACCACATCATATTGCATTTTTTATGTCATAATGATGACATCAAAGTGGCTTTGGGACTGATTCGGTCCATTTA
The DNA here is from genome assembly GCA_036873735.1 of Pouteria campechiana. Taxonomy (NCBI): domain Eukaryota; kingdom Viridiplantae; phylum Streptophyta; class Magnoliopsida; order Ericales; family Sapotaceae; genus Pouteria; species Pouteria campechiana. The sequence goes on along the minus strand of JAYJMB010000927.1, from coordinate 1,309 downwards.
AGTCTCACTAGTTGGTTCTCTAGTTCAATTTCTAAGCATTTGCAATTTCCTCCTCTCAGTCTTCACAGAATTTCCAAAAATTCATCAGAGACTTACCTGCACCAGGTATTCACTTTCTGCATCCAGAGCACTTGTGGCTTCATCTAGTAGGAGAACTCTTGGGTTCATCAGTAAGGCTCTTGCAATTGCAACCCTCTGTTTCTGACCTCCTGACAGCCTTAGTCCCCTTTCTCCCACATGTGTTTTATATTTGTCAGGGAATTTTGATATGAATTCATGCGCATTGGCCATTTTCTGCAAATTTTAGCACTAATAGTAGTTAGAGATGCCAAGATGTAGGTGGAACAGATGATTGCCTCATAAAGGATGTCGACCTTACAGCTGCATTTTCGATGTCAGCAGCACTAGCTTTGCCATCAAATCCATAACCTATGTTTTCTTCAACAGAACAGTTGAAAAGAACAGGTTCTTGGCTTACTATGCTGATCTGCAGTTACGAAAAAAGAGAAAAGAAGTGTCTATGAGAGAGCCTTACCCTTTTTTTAAGTTTCCAATTTTCTTTTGAAGATCAGTCAATTGGAATTCATGCCATTTTGCTGATTTACTATGAAACTTGATTGTGTCCATAAAAGAATACGGATGTAATTACAATTTGCTCATATTGGCATGCAAATCAGGCATGCGTCCTGCAAGGCTAGCAAACATGGAATTTACCTTCTTATGGAGATGTTGATGTGATATTTCCACAAGTGGAACTCCATTTATTAAAATCTTTCCCTTGAGAGGATCATAGAATCTTTCAATTAAGTTTGCTATCGTAGTCTGCAGAAGACAAGTTCAGTAAGATGATGCAAATCACGCTATGAAAGAAATTGCAATTGGATGTGCACTGGCAGGGAATGAACATTACTTTTCCTCCACCACTGGGACCCACAAGAGCAACCTTCGATCCAGGACTCAGTTTTAATGTAATTCCCTGCAGTACAGAAAAGGAAGCTTCCATATAGTGATATTCAATTCCTTAGTCATGTTGTGGAAGTACACAGATGTATGTTGATTCAAGGTATGATCTCTGGAAGTATACTGATATCATGTATGTGTAGATTTTGACCAATTTTCTATAACAGCTAAAAAAGACAATGTTTGCGGGATTATGAGGAACATCAATAGTGTCAGTCAGGTTGACTCCATCATGTGGATCCCCTAAATCTCATGTTACTCCATTTATCACGCAGGCAGTGTACAAAAAAAGTGTGCAACTAGGGAAACTACTCAACTTTAGCCATCTATTTTATTTGTATATGTTGCC
>JAYJMB010000926.1:26364-61736 GCA_036873735.1 Pouteria campechiana | reverse complement strand
TGGTTTGTGCTCGAGGTAGCTCGCTCGGGAATTCGCGTCTCGATTTCGACGGCCGAAGGGCTACTGGAATGTTCAAACAGAATCGCTTGCTACAATGTGAAGAGAGCAAGCACACACAGCATTAAATGCCAGTGCTTTTGACATTTTCATATCCCAATCAAAACGGAGTTTTATTTAGGGAAATTTTTGGTGGAATCTTGCTATTTTCATATACCATCATATTTTATTTTAATTAACCTAAGCCAATCGTTATACTTAGTACTATTTATTTAGGCAAGGCATCAAAATTAGTTTTATCAAAAATATTTATGTGCTTGTCTGTTGAAAACGGTATTTTCAGACAGTCATTAAGGTTTCATTCATTTCAACCCATCCAAGTTTTAAATTAAGAAAATTTTTAAAGTCGTATATATATATATATATATATATGAAGACAAATATAATGTTTAGCGTGGATTTAATCATAATATCATAATGATTGAAAAAACAGTGAAATTCCGCCAATAAACACCTGAAAAATGGGGGCCGCAGATCAGGTGTATCCTAGAGCTTTTTTCTCTGGGTATGTAGTGCTCTGTGAGGACATAGTCATCAGCTACAAGGAAGTGGCCAGAGTGTATGTATGAGCAAGGATGGAACGAATTAGAAGTAACTATATCCTATGAAATATATATATATATATATATAATATCCTATGAAACATATATTATATATATATATATATATATATATAATTTCTCGTTTTTCGTTTGAGGAATTCTAAAATCCCGTCTGTTTTCTTCTGAAACTGGAAAAGTGCTGACTTTCAAATGGAACCACTTTAAGTTTGCAGAAGTATTTCTTTTTATTTTCTTTCTCGTTATTCCGAAAAATTCTGATAGACAGTCAAGATTGCCATGATGATTTTTAAACATTTTTATAATTATTCATTAGGATTGCAAGTTGTGGGCGCCCACCATGGCTACAGCGCAGCCCGGAGATCATGCTGGGCACTTGGTAGAATTATTTCTTTCCTATGGATGGCGGAGCATTGTTGTAATCTTTGATTAGTGCTTGGAAAGCATGCAACAGTGGCATTGGAAATGGTGTGATTCTTATGAAATCTCATCTTTGCACGTGGCGCACTTAGGATTAGCATAGTCCCATTAAGATTTAGTTTACAAGTTTTAGCCGAATCATGAATGTCGTTAACAATGCATGGGATAGGAGATCAAATTAACAAATGAAGTTCACTCAATTTGTACATTTGAATTGACCCCCTAAATTTGAAACTTGCAATTGTCTGCTTGATTCGTAAATCACGGGGCAAAGCATATCTTCATAAACATCTTGGTCAAGTAGATTTATTAGAGATGGGATCCTATGTAAACCGTCTATACCGCGGGTTGATGAGGGGAGTGGGTGAGGTAGAGAAAGTAGGAATCCCACATTTCCCATATGTGAAATTTGAACCATTTATTGCCTTATAATCCACATTAAATATTATGGCAAAATATGGGTAAAGTTAGTCATTTATGTGGACCAAAAGCCAAAAAATAAAATAAAATAAAGTGCTAAAATATTTATTTTCAAAGATATGCTCACATAGGGATTATGTTGTTATATTCTTCTCATATGCATCCAATTACGTCGAATTTATAAATTTAATTAAGAAAATAAAAAACAAACAACTCTCTAGATCAAAGCATAATGAAGTGTGACAAATATGATTTCCAAGTAATCTTCTTAATAGCAATAAGATTTTGCACGGACAGGATGATCCATGAGGAGAAAGGGCTGGACTGCATGGAAATCAAGCATACAGCCTGCCGTCGGTGACAGGCTTGAAACTCGGGACCTGGGTTTGTACGTGCGAGTCAGAGATGCATCTGAATGCTGCGATGGAGTGCTGCAGTGCGTTTGTCATCTGTATGCCCGTTGCCGAGTCTTAACTTCCAATCCTCTATAGTTTTCCTAACTTCCTAGGCTCCCTCTCCCCCTTGCATGAACGTTGGAAGGGTTTTAATTTCATCAGCACAGCAAGCTCCCACCGTGCATGTGATCCTGAAAATCTCTCCTTCTCAATATCTACACCAAGGATGGGAACGTACGTCACTGAAACTAGTTCTGATGATGAGATGAACCGCTAGAAATCGCTCATTTACAGGCTCGAATGCTGTGGATGACATGTGTGTCTTGATTCAAACTGATCTAGATCCTGATCCTTCAGGTGCTCTAATCCCAATGTCATGAACTGCATACTGTTGTTTAATTTTATCAGTTTAGAATATTTTATATAATTTATTTTTATTTAGCCTTTCTGTATAATTTTTTTTATTTAACTATAGTTTAATAATATTTGCGTAATTTTCTGTGTAATGTTATGATATCCTTTATGTAAATTCGGATTGGGTTCAATTCGAGCTGGGCTCTGCTCATCTCTAATCTGATCCTATTTTTAAATTTGGTCGCATTCAACCCTAATTTAAAAATCCAAAAATTAAAATTAAAATTAAGATAAAAAAAACCTAAACCTTACCTTGACATTGTTAGGGTTGGGCTGTTCAGGTTCAATCCAGCCCAAGTTGTACGCATGATCCGAGTACAATCAACTACTTATTCACCATCTCGTATGGATAAATCACCTTTCCATCACAATAAAAAGATATACGAGAAAGATAAAATCAAATTCAAATATTAAAGATAAAATAAACACCAAATCGAACGACGCCAAACCTCAAAAAACTGGACGCGGGAGTATGGCCCACCGTAAATTATTGCATCTTGGTAGTTACTAGACAGTAGATATTATTATCACTTGGATCAATTGGCGAGAAAAAATAAAATTGCTGAGGTGGAAAAGAATATTATATTAGAAGTCTCAATCGTTGGGGATCTTCCAGTGTTCGGGATGAAGCTGAATCCGCAGCAATCTAAAAATTATGAAAGAACACTTAGGTGCTTGCGGCTCCAAGGCTGATTATGTGCTAGCATTGAGCATTAAAAGCATAAAAGCATGCCAGAATTTTTCTCCGGTTTAGTCTCAAAACAGAAATGCATTAGAAAAAAGCATGGAAACTTGGACGCCCTGTCAAGTTGCTTATTAGGTTTGACACTGCTTCGGAACACCAAAGTCAGGGAATTTAACGACTAAGATTGCTGCTATAGCTCCAATACAATCAATGCAGTCCAAAATATGAAGAAATTCTGATAGGCGCATTGTACATGCAAGTTCATTGGCTTTAGATATTTAAATAGGGATATATATATATATATATATATATATATATATATGAAATCAAGGGAAGGAACAGAGAACTACATTCTATGAACAAAGATTTGCTACTTCCAGCACACATGATCAACTTGAAGCTTTGCTTTCGAGACGTATCCTCTTCGCACTATTTTCTTTAGTTTGGTCACTGCTGCTCACTACCCTGCTCTCCTTGGCTTCCATGGAGCACCTCTTGTATGGTTTGAATCCTGTCCGGTTAGCCTTCATTTTGCAATGCCCAATAAGCACATTGGATGGAATCCCCTTCAGGTTGTCATCACTTCTGAATAAATCCCACATCTCCACGCATCCGGGGTGAACAGGAGACTTTGGCCATGCCTCACTGTTGAGCTCCAACTTCAATGGTCCCTGGGCCTTGCTCTCGTTCAGCTTCTGCTGTCCTTCCTCAGTTGTGATCTCTTGGTTTGTCTTGCTTTCCAAATCTTGCCACAAGAAACTCTGTGGCAATACTTCTCTGGAAAACAAGGCTTGAAAGGCAAGCCGTCCCTGACAAAAAAGATTCAAAGAAAATAAGGAGTGTTAAATAATGTGCTCAAGTAGCAGATTTAGATGAGTCAATCTCAAGGATAATAATGTCGATGATCGACAGAACCCATTTACAGAAGAAATGAGCCTGGCACATATCAGAGAACCCACTCAACGGGTGTGCCACAGTTTGGACATGCTAGCATCTAACAGCAGCCAATCAGTTCACTTGATTAGGTCTAATATATATTCAGCAATTATGTGCACTTGAAATGATATGTCCAATGTCCAGGACATAACTCATCTGATTAATATGAGCCACCTAAATTTCTAGGGGACAGCATGTTTTTCTCTGGGCAACTGACATCAACAACTTTCATGTGAACCCAAGGAGGGTCCTTGGACATCTTTGCAGAAATGTCCTTCCATAAATCAATATTAATGCACAAAACACCACCTCTTCAGAGACGATCTTGCGAGAATCACTAATGTTCCCATTGCTTCTACTGCGATGATTGATAGACTCAGTAACTGAATGGCTTGGATGAGCTTCTTTTGATGCTTCCTTGCTTTGAATGTGCTTCTCTAGCATGTCAGTTTCAACTTCACTGCCCGAAGATGTATTGGACCCACATGAAGAACGATCCAGCTGTTTTCTTGTTTTCCCCTTGTTGGGGTCAAAGATCCCAGTGTGTGCCTCTGGCTTCTCCTCATGGATTGGAGCCTCTTGATTGGCATTAGGTGACTTGACACCTTTGCTCTGCTCTGATTCAGATGATGATGATGATGAAACTGACGATTTAGAAGCTAGGCTTTGCATTTTAACTGCTGTAGATTGCTCTGGATCAAGGAGCTGCAGATCTGGCAATGCAGAAGTTCCAGGAGCATGTTCTGCTTTTGTCTTCATTACTTCTGGAGCTTGTGTACTCATCATTGGGAATGTGGCAGGAGGGAATGTGAATCCAGGGTGAAGGGACGGATAAATTGGAAGCAGCCCATGAGAGGCCCACCATGCAGATGCAGCAGCCACAGTAGATGCAGCAATAACAGCTGGACTTGGAGATTGGTTCACCTGTCTTGCAGGAAATTCACCCTCAAAGGTGTCTACTGAAGAATCATCCATACATGGCCAGGAGGAGGCTGCTAGCCTCGCAGCTGCATACGCTGCCGGATTCTGAAGCAACATAGACATGATAAGATCTGACAGAGCAGCTGGTATGTTGAGGAAAGATCTGTAGGTATCTGGAATATGGCCAAATGGAGTAAACATCGGATGGAAAACAGGGAACGCCTGGTGACTGCAAGGGCTTGCTGAACTAAACTGCTGTCTGACTGCTCCAGAGATGGTTGGATTTGAAAAACAGTTTAAGCTTCCATGAACTACAGATGAGTGAACAGCCGATGGTGTGACTGCGACATCTTCAGCTTGAGCTTGGATGCATGTTTCTGTGTTTCCATCCACAACTTGCACAGGAACATGCCTGGGGTAACAATGAGTACCATGTGGTTCATTCAACGGTAATGGTTCTCGTGTTTCTGGGTGCTTTGCTTTGTTTGTTGAATCCTCTTGTTGAACTACGTTGGCATGATTCTGCTTTGACTCCATAGTTAGAGAAGATTCATTATTTGCAGTGTGTTTGTTTATTTGTTTCAATGGGAGAATGAATTCTCTAAATGTACATGGCTCTGTGACTTCGGAAGGCATTGTTAAAGATGTTTTGCCTGTTTCAGAAATGGAAGCACTGGCTGCATCTTGAAAATGATTAACAGCCTCTGAGCAACTGTCCTCCTTGGACTTAAGATGTGGTTCCTTCTGCAGACTCAATGAAGAAACTGATGCTAGCAAATTTCCATCATTTGTTCTGATTGAAGAAGAGTTGGTAAGAGCTATGCTAGTCTTTCTAGGATATGGATTGGTTGGTTTCCTTTTTGGACGTGGAGGAGGGATTTCTATATCATGAGCTTGTCCCACTGGAACACCTTTTACGTTAGCTTCCTTTTCCAACTGAAAGTGAGAAAAAACTATTTGTTAGAAACTAACTGGTCACAGAAGGTTCTTTTGCCAAGTAAGAGCAAGAAAAAGAATGTTAGAATCTGTGAAGTTCTAACATGTAGAAACTGACAAGACTGTACACACAGACACACAGCTCTCTCTCTCTCTCTCTCTCTCTCTCTCTCTCTATCTATCTATCTCTCTATCTATCTATCTATCTATCTATCTATCTATCTGTCTATCTATCTGTCTGTCTCTCTGTCTATCTCTCTAATCTGAGAATGCCTCATTTTCTGCATGTCATAGTATTTTAGCAAGTTCCAAATCATGAATCATAATTAATACTATTAATTTGTTCAAAATATCAAAAATCAACTTGATTGAACACTCCTGTGGGCCATAATATTCAAAAAATAATTTTAAGCAATCTTATAAATTTGCATTTGCAGTGAATCTCTAAACATTCAATTAAAATGGTGTTAGGTATAATAAAAATATGTATAGAGACAAGTGTGATGCATGATTTGGATCTTGTTGACATACTATGATATGCAAAAAATGAGCGGGTTGCACTTTAGACCCTTGTTACATAGAAATTTTTCTCATAAATATTTCTGTGAAACTGGTTTCAGGAAAATATTCTATGTAACTTCTTTCTTTGGCTCACCATGAAGTTTAATTAGATCAAATCCAATGTATGTTGTCTAACTAATACAACAAACAAACACAAAAAGCAGCTAATGTACCAAGCATTGAAATTATTCAACTACTCTATGCTTGAATGCACTGCCCATGCTGCCCTTCTTCTCATTCTAAACACAGATGAAAAAACCAGCGTCTTGGGCTCTAGGCTAACAAATGCACCTTTATCAATTAAACTAACTAAGATAATGTGACCATTGCAACCTAGTACCTAAATATTTCACCTCCTGGTTTTTGAATGTTTTAATGGTGATCTCCCTTGCTCCTCTCTACTGCCTCCTCTATCTGTCTATCTATCTAGACAGAAACACAAACACCAACTACTAAGGCCCTAGACTAGCAAACAAACCTCTAACAATTGAACTAGCTAATAAAACATAACCAATCACCTTCTGAATCTTGAATGCCTCGATGAAGCGGTGGGATTTTTTGTGGAAGTCTGATCCTCCAAATTCATCTTACCATGGCTCATAAAAATTGGAAAACCCATCAACATTAAAGTACAAGAACGTGCTAACATCCACTGTCTAATTCCTTCTCTTTGTATCATATCATCCACAAATTTCTTCTTTTCATGTCATTTCCAAATACACTAAAATGTGCTAGATATCTGATGAATTATTGGATTATAAATAATAACAGCATTAAAAAAATTATGACTTCTAAGCATTTTTCCTTTTCTAGCTGTTTGAGGAGATAAACTTCATAAACAATATGTGGCTAAAAATTCCTGGAGAAGGGAACAACAGAAATTCAAGACAAAAGGAGATGGGTGGGGGGAAGAAACTAAGTTGAACCAACACGCTAAGACCAACTGCTGATGGTCATACAATGAAATATCCATCCATGGTAACATAATTCCACCCACTGTAAGATTATCCAAAGACCCATTAATGTACATGACAACATGAATGAAGATTTACTGATAGATATTGAAAAAACTCTATGGTATTTCTAAGAATTTGCCCATAAAATAATTTTCCTGCATCTCCTTCAATAGCTGCTGGAAAGGATTTGTGACAAAAAAGATCAGCTTAACCATCTACTGAGAGCAACCAAGTGAGCAAAGCTTGAAATAACAGTTGGTTGTTATGTGATGACTCCCACATGCAGCAACACCCTCACTCCTATGGGATGCTGCCATCAAAACTACCATCAAATATCCAGCTTGGGGTAATTCCCACCTAGGCAGTCTTCTATTTCCTTGTAAGAGATTCCTATCCAAGAGGGTTTGATTGAAATATTACCTGTTAACATTCAGGGATTAGCCTTTGGGGGAAAAAAAATCATCTGTCCAGCCTATGCCATATTGACACTGTAGCACCCTGCAATGACATGTTCTGCATCTCTTCACCTAGAATTTCCATGCTATTGAGAATCATACAACAGCTGCTCCTTCATAGATGTTAGGTGATTGGAAAAAGTGGATGCACAGATGGGCCAAGGTTCTTCCTTGCGGTGGTGAAGGATACATCTGTCTGGTGCGTAAAAGCTTCAGTCTCCTTGAATAAATGACAGAAACATTTTGAGGCAAGTTTATCAAACCAAGAATTTGACTTTCAAGAGGGTGGGAGCTCTCAGCAACAAATTGAAGGAGAGCTTTCCCACTCCAACTACATATAAAAGCTTTTTCTGGGATTTGTTCCTGAGGAAGAATTTATTTCTTCATCCACAGGTTCCTCCTAAATATTGAAAAAGAATTTATTTCTTCATCCTTTAGGTTCCTTCTAAATATTAAAAAAATCCCCAAACATGAACTTGTCATGCAATTGGCTACTGTCTACTGAACAATCTTCCTCTGCTAAACATAAAACAAGCCATGAATATCTTCCTTGAGAGGTCCTCATCAGCTGAGATACCCACTCCATAGATACTGCTGTCTTATTTCAGAGGACTCAGATCACTCCAATAACTAAGCAGGTGGCCCACCTGTCTATATTTCTTTTTATTAAGATAATGGCTAGATGGGATCCTTGCCTATCGTTGCAAAAGAGCTTTTCCTTTCCTCTTTTATTTTGTAATAGTCTTAAGGGTGTGTTTGGCATGTTGGAAAGTTTCCATTGAAACCTTCCTCTCATCCTTTACTTGATATGACATCTACATATTCTTAACAACCATAAGGGTGTGTTTGGTATGTTGGAAAGTTTCCCATTGAAACCTCCCCTCCCATCCTTTATTTGATATGACATTTACATATTCTACCAACTTTACTTTTTCACATCATTAGGCATATTTTCCATCATCATCCTTATCTTTCTCAACAAAAAAATTATCCATTTTATCTTTATTCACTTTGGGGCTAACATCATCTCTTTTTCCATGGACATCATTTCCCAATAAAAATTTCATTTTAAACTAACCAAACAGCTCCTAAACGGCAATAGGCCCACTCAGATCATAACAAAGCCTTAAAATCTTTTAAAGAAGGACAAGCAGTTAGCCTCAATTATTGCAAGACACTTGAAAACTAAAAGAATTTCCACTCCAGGAGATTCATATATACCCATCCCAACTTGTAATGGTGGTGGAGGAAAAAATTTTCATAAGGTTAGTTGAACCAACAGAGAATCTCCAAGAATTAGGGATTTGTGAAGGCTCCTAGCTAAAATAGAGGATGCGTGAGAAAATTTTCAAAGAAAATATAAAGAATATGAATATTACATTTAGAAGCTTCATGATCATTTTAGGAAGAAAGATGATCACATTGACATCAAATTATTCTTCCACCTTAATCATCCATTGGATGCTTCATTCACTTGATTCCTCCAAAAATCTCAATCCTTTTTGTTTCTGATAAGTACAACCATATAGTGTGGTAAAAGAGTGGACTAATATGCTCCTTCTTGTTAATTGTAATACAAATCCATACTTTGGTAAAAAATCAGATTGTTGGAGTTAATTTACTGGAAAATAAATCTTAATTATTTTCTTATCCTAGCCCTTTATTGTCATTGCAAAATATCTTGGCTAGGAGCAACTCTCAAATTCCTAACAAGAAAGCAGAATTTTCTAGGAAAAGAAAAGAAAGATGAAAGAAAGAAAAAAAGAGAAGCCAGCCTTGTGTCTTAAGCTGAACATTTTCTTGGGTGGAATGCTCCCAAAAGCCAATAGCTGAATCATTGCCCTTCTTTAAACCTTAAAAACCTTCACGAAAGGCACCTAATCATTTAATATCCCTAAAAGAAACCCCTTTAATTTCTTGGACCTAAATGTCTGGCCACTAATCAATGCATTATAGTTTAAACCAGAGATCGTTCTGAAAGGTTGTAATCACCTGAGCCCAGATGCCAAAACCACTTGGACTATTCAGTTATGCTTGTAATCATCAGAAGTGTCACATCCAGGCCACAGTGTTCAATAGGCTTGCAAATTCCATCTGATTTTCAAATTTTTTTAAGCAAGATAAAGATCACAAACGTTCACAAAGGCAGCATGGAGCTTGGATTTGAATTGAGCAGCTATATAGTTGAACACTTCAAATTATGAAGTTTTTTGCCACTTGAGTCACTTTTATCAATGAATAAGGCATATATATAGATTTCAATTGAGTGTCTACGGTCAACAAATCAAAGCCTTTGCCTCTAGGTAGATGGGATGTACGACATATGCGAGTGGAATCTCATTTGAGAAGTGTACAGGGGAACTACTCAATTGAGTCATTGTCCTTGCTTTATATTATTATAGAATATTTAGGTTTCTTCAATTTCCTAAAGTATGAACTATACAGTATATTTAATGACTTTGGAGTTGCAGCTACCCAATTTTGGACTATCAACAAATGAAGGGAATATATCAATGAAGGAAAAGAAGAAAGAAAGAGAAAAAAAATAGGAGGGAATGTTCAGTGTTATAGTCATCTTCCATTATACCCATGACATCAGCATTAATATCTATTATTATCTGAATAATGCTATAAGGAAAAATTCTGAATGTTCCCCCCTGTTTCCCTAATTTTGTAAGACAAACTATATTCTTTTGGTATCAACAATTGCATATAAGATACCAATATATGTTTCTGAATCTACTAAATTACAACCATACATCTTAACCTTTCTACTGAAGTCTTGAGTGAGCAACTCTAACATACAAACAGCTTGGTATGAACTACATAACTTTTCTTCACTCAGATTTTCAAATTTTGAATAATTTCAGCAGCATAGGGCACAGTAAGTTGTAATGATTTGTCCTACTACGTCAATGTCTTGGAAGTATGCACTTAAAACTCATCAACAAAGATAAGCAGTAGTAAAGTGCATGTAGCTGCATGTTAGTTGGTAACTTGGTACATAGGCTTTGGGGCATGATTTTCACTGTGCAGCTATGAAAGGAACAGGGACAGTGTATAGCTATTCAATGAGTTCAAGAATACCAATATGATGATTCATACTTGTTGAAGATAATGTTAAGTTGTTAAATACACAAGGTCAAGCCATCAAAAATTAATGCCTTCCAACAGCTCTAAGCTTTTAGATGGCCTTATTTATTGAAAGTGCTATCAAAGTAAACACCACCAAGATATTAAATATTTTGTGCATATATTGACGCATGACGTCTAACATCTTTTTTAAAGGAAGTCCATGAAATAATATCATGCAATTTCTAGTAGGGAAAAAATATTAAAATAGCCTTTATAAAGAAAGTCCATGAAACAATAGGGAATTGTCCACATGAGAATTATCAAAATGGCCAACTGGGCAAAGATTATCTATTTTCTAAAAGTCATTGATACAAAGGTTGCCACTTGCAAGCCTTTGTTAAAGGCATTTCATGAGTTATGGAAAACACCAGCTACCTGAAATCATGAAGGACAACAGGTTTACCACGGCCAGCCATGAAAACTACAAAAGCAACTTCTCAGCAACAACACCCCATTAATACACAAAATGATCTCAAGGGTTTCCTGAGGGTTTTAAATCCCCATTCCATCTACATCTATTCCCTGAAGTTCTCTCAGAAGATCCACCATATCAAACAAGAATTTGGTAGTGCTGTCCGGCTCATTTTACTATAGCATAAGCCATTTCATTACTTATCTAAAGTGTTGACTAAGTTGAAATCTTCCATCAACCTCCCATTGACTATCCAGCACTATGAGATCTAAGGAAGGTCACCTGTTTTGACCTCCAAAATTGCTTGGGCTGTCACTAACAAGTCTATCATTGTAACAGTAATTTATCACCCATAATCCAGTAACATAACCACAGCTTCCTTGCCATCATCAACAATATATGACATCAATGACAATAGGCTCAAAATGAATTATACTTCACTAAAGCTGCAATGCATTCGTTGCCCTGGATTTCACTCAAGGAAACATTCGTGTTTCATTTAACTGATAATTCGAACAGGTGCAGAGATCCAAGGATAAAGATTCCTTTTTTTAATGAGGAGATTGTTGTTGCGCACGTTATTCTTGGAGGAATATTCCTTGTTAACTTTTGCACTGATGAGAGTGTGCCATGCTTTCACCATCCTTGTAATTTGGGAGATCTCATCACATTTCCCAAAAGCTCACTTCTGCCTCTGCTTTCCAAATTTCCTACAAGGAAAAAGATGGGAGAGGAACCAACCTAACTTTGGCATCCAGTTTACAAGGCCAAACCCCTTGATGCTTACACTAAATTGGAAGCAGAAAGTAAATAGTTATAGCAGATGCTCAATATTTTTTCCAACTTCTTTCAATTCATAGATGGATAACATGATACAAGCAGTTGAATTTTCGTTCTCATTCCTGTCAGATGCACTGGAGAAAAGCTGGATTCAAGCTAAACCCTTGACTAAGTGATTGGTTCAATGGATTCCCCCATCTAGGATTTCTTGACCCTCCTCATTTATGTGATGTGAAATCTAACTACTACTGATAATCCTACTTTTTTGTATTCAAATCTATATTTTTAATCATCAACACTATCATTACTCTTAAAAGGCTTGTCTATTTTTTCATTATCCATTTTATGGCCAACATCATCCCTAAACCCCACTGACCTCATTTCCCAAATTTTCATATCCAACCTTTCCAACATGGCCGATTACTTCCTAAATCTTCCATTGGCACTTCAGGGGGCCTTTTACTTGTCTGTTTTTGCACTGTTACGTATGTAGTTGGATTTCACATAAGGGTGCTCATAAATTTGAGACAGACATTGGTAGTCCAGAACCAAAAAGATACTCAAAAACAAGAGAATATGCATAACTTACCCAAGGAAACAATACACATGGGAAATCCGTACCTTCAAATCAATTTACAATTGAGACCTGAATAATGTTTAGTGGTCAGCCAAAAAGTGAACAACTTATCCAAGGAAATAGATATTCTCTAAATATGAATCATATATCCTCTGTAATAGAACCATTCATTCCCACTAGTTCCAGAGTCCAGAAACATGAGATTTGGGATCCCATAACTTCACAACCACGGTTGTATACAAGGAAACCACCATTGAAAATGCAATCTTTCACATCCCTGTCATCATCACCATGATTGACATCATCAGCTGGTGCAGGAGCAACAATAGGTATCATCATGTTCATCATCAACATCATTGATACCAGCCCTAGCAGCAATCACCTACATCACTGTCATTAGGGGCAAGAACTCACCTTATAGACTTTGAACCTTACATCAAGCATCAGAATGACAGGTGTGAATATCAAACCTTTAGACAAGATAGCAACGTGTGATGCTTCTTGTTATTTCAAAAACCAGAAACAGACTGCAATCTAAAGAGGTAAAGTCATTCTATCAAGCTAGAGAATAAAGCAAAGCCACAAATAAATGAAAAGCATGCATAACTTATTTAGTTCCAGTAAGATATAAGCCAATTCATGGAGAGGATCATATCTGTCATCCCTCTCAGATTATTCGTTTGTTGAAATACTCAATAATTGACAAATTAAAGAGAACGTAATTATAAAAGTGATAATTCCCTTGTTGAAAGCATTTATTAGTCAACCTTTAATGCAAATGGCAGTTAAATGTGAAACTGAATAATGACAAAATGCCTCTTAAAACCTCCTCTTAATATGTGAAAGCAGCAGGAAAGTGAACAAGAAGGCTACAAACCACATGTGCCCATGCACCATTCATACTTCAACAGTTTAGATCAATGTTTGCCTTTTGGTAATTAAGGACACATCAGTGGTCCCCCCAAAAAGACATGATTGCTTTTATCAAAGATAATATCATTTTTATCAAGAGATTTTATCAAAAGTAAAAAATAAAAATAAAAAATAAAATATTGTAATAAAACTCCATGATAAATTATGATCACATTTAAGCCAAAAAAATTAATTTAAATGCCAACAGTTAATGACCAATGAAACATACAACTCTAACTAATTTAGTATAACTTTAATACATGAAAATTATGTATATATATACAAATATATATAAACAAAATATGCTTGAGTTTTTAATAATTTGGGGAGGTCATCACAGCTGTTTGAGAAGAAATAAGAGGAAAAAAAGGTCAAACGTAGTATTCGAGCATTAATTTGTAAAAAAAAAACTCCAACATTATCGATTAATTGAAGATAATATTGATACTATCTCCTGTAATACAAATAAATTAGAGATAATATAAATAGTATCTTTGATATTATCAATAATATTTCTAATATTATCGATAAGATTTGGAATAGATGAAAATAATAGTTTCCTATAAGACAAGGCCGCCTCTCAAAAAGATGTTATCAGAGATAATATTAATAAAGTGAACACTAGTTTAGATGGTCTACCACATCAAATATCATGCTTATGGAGTGAAGCCACTAAATGCAGCAACCATAAGGGTATCTAAAGTGGCTAGTGCAAGCATATGAGAGAGGTAAAATAAAGGTCTCACAAATAGCATGATACAAGTCTCCCTTTGAAAATATAGCTCCAAATTACCAACCCGCTTAGAAACCACCAACCAAGAGATAGAATCCAAATGAAGTTCAATAAAATCCGGAATGAAGTTCAAGAAACAATTCAATCCTATATGGCATCATACATCTACAATCATCTTTAAGGATATATGATGCATACTTCAAGGATCTATGATTAAATAACATAGTGCAAGAAATTACAAGGTGATTGGTTGGATGTAATAGAATGGAAAGAAATGGAAAGGAAATGAAATTAGCAATATGGGAGATGATGCCAACCATAAAGTGAATAAGGTTAGAATAGATAGGGGGTAATGCTTAGAAATTATGGGAAAAAGTGGGTTTTTGTGAAAAGTACATGTCAAATCTACCTGGGGAAATGAAATTTTCCTAGAGATTCCTTTCCATTCCATGTTGCCAACCATGCTCTACATAAATTATGCAACAAGAAGGCCCCGGAGGATCTAACGTGAAATCTACCCTTGGGAATTAAAATTATGGCTTATGGCTTAAAATTAACACTCTAGAGATTACTTATGGCTTTAATTAACACATTGGACTGTAAGGAATCTAAACTAAAGTTGTCAAAGGATTGAAGTTGTCTCACCAATAGTTAATTATTACAAGAGTTGTGGCCAAATGCCAAGTTGATCAAGTATTTCAAGGATAAAATACTGAAGTTTTTTTTTTTTTTTTTAATATCATGGCAAGAGAGGTAATATTTTTTAAAACACTATTAGCAAAGATCAAACCTCTCCCACAGCTTATCAAAATCAATTGGAGACAATTATTTTTTATTAGTCCTAGACAAAATCCCCCTTAGATGTTGCCAACCAACAATGATCATTTTCAAGTTATTAAGCAAAGTGATCATTTGTTCCTAATATTGATTAACCTTTTCCCTTAAGAGATTGGTTGAAAAAGTTGCCCAAACATGCATGACAAGTGACTCCTTGTAACATGCTTGAAGATCATATGCATTTGATATGAATTAACTATCTTCTTCTTGGAAACTTAATCATATTGATTGTTAGCCACCATGTCCTCTAGGACTCCAATCCCATTAATTATAACTCTGAATAAAAGACCCAACCACAGAAATCTATGGATCTTGAAGTGAGTTCAACATGAAGGCAGTAACACTTCCCATCTTTGGTGTAATCTGAGTTTTGAAAGTAAACAACCAGAATAGAACTTTTCTCCTTCAATGGATGACTATGGTGCAACAAGAAGCTACACCAATTACTCTTGGACTTCGAAACAATCAAAACTAAGAATAACCATTCAGCTGAAAGTGAGATGTAGAGGACCTTGAGCCCGCAATCTTCTAGAGGTTCCTTAACAACTGGCAAATGGATTCTTGGTGATTAAACATTCAACAGTGCCAAAACTATTAAATGCTTCCACACAAAAAGCTGGTCAGCACATCTGATGTTACTTTTTTGTGAGGGAATGATGTTACTCAGTTGAGGACCATACTTTCCTGGCACTTCAGCTTAAAGAATCTGCATTTTACCCAAAAAAATTGGTGGCACTCGTAGGAAGTCAGTGTAAAAGTGCCAATGGAGTAAGAACACATATTCAGCCAAACATGCAAATCTGAAGAGTGTAATGAGGAGCATCTTCCAATCCCAACATAGAAGTAGCCCTTGTCTTCCATTACTTTAAATCCAAACATCTGATATTACTTTCATGGCTAATTGTTTTCTCGAGACTCTAAAGTAGAAGTGGTATGTGGTTTAAGGTAACACAGCCTGCTTGACTTCCAAAAGAAAAGGAATCTGGACAAGGCCATCACATGAAATCTGAAAGTGGAGAACAAAAATGATGAGCCAGAAAAGCAAGAATACTTCATTTTCATTTAAATTTGCTGGTGAATCCCTGATGTATTGATAACTTCCTTCCTCTGGATAGACAAATATATGGGAGGATGATCTCATAACAATGCTGATCATCCAGATCCACAACAGGATAGCTTCTCAGGGAAATTTGAGATGCAAAACTCAGCAGAGTGTCATATTGATGCATGACTAAGACATGGAAGATGGTTAAACTAAGGCATAATTTCCTTTTTCTTTTTATTTTTTGCCAGGAATGAATGATCAAATAATTATAGATTGATCATTGATCTAGGATGTAAGACAAATTAGTCTGGTTTTTGCCAATTTGAACTTATTGTACAGCTCATCTAACACCCTCTATCAGACTCATATGAGCAAAAATGAATCCCGATAAACACAGTACTTCTGTCATCAGCTTCAAATGTGGTTGTACTGGTCACTCAAATCGTTAAAAACCAAGTTTCAGGTCAATGCCACCCTGCTACCCCTTCTTTTCAGTGGTAGGATATGCACTTGGGTAACAGGATGAAAAATGCCTTCAGCGATGAGGATGATGAAGGCAGATGGTATTAACAATGCAATGAAAACTGGCAAAGATGGCATATCTTTTTTGCATTAGATGATTTCTGACCAGAAACACCACTGAAGTAAAAAGACTAAAACAGGCATTTATAGATTTTGCTAGCTGAAAGCTAAAACCTTGAGAGGCTAAGACAAATCAAACCAATAGCCTCTATTTTGAAAATTTGATGTTTAGACTATATAATTCTTTGCAGAGTAAATTATTTGACCATACAATGGTTTATTCCTTTGCTTGATTCTTTCCCCACCATCTCCTTTCTCTCTAATGTATATATTACTTTCTTAGCTTTCATAGTTCACATGCTAACATGCAATAAAAGCTTTAAGCAGTAAATGTGCATTTAACAAATGCTCATGCCTCATGTGCCTGCTATTTTTTGTTCTATTGTAGTAAATACTAATGCTAAATTTCATTAAGAAAAAAATAGAATGCAAGAAGTAAAAGACAAGAAGGCAGTTAATGGTAACTACATATTACAAAAGAGGATTTGGATACATCTGCTTTTTCTTAGTGTAAATCCACCATGACAGTCAATTGTACCTACCAATTACAAGTGAGGATTTTGTATAAATCTTATTTGGTAATGCAATCAGTTATGCCACTTGCTTCACTTGGAAAAGCCTGAAACAGGTGGGACCAACACCACGCTACAAAATAATCTCATTCACAGTGGAGCGCCTCCTCTGAGGGACTTCATAGGATGTAGGAGTAGAAGAGTGTTTCAAAAGTCTCCTTCATTCAAAAGATGCCCTGAAACAGATCCTAACCACCTTGGTACCAAGATCTAACAAGTTTGGCATGATGTCTGTTTCAGGAACCAATCAAAGTGGAGAGGTCCACTTTGATCTTACCAAATTCATTGATCAACAAAGACTACCCAAAACCATCCCAGGCTATTGGCAATACATCATTGGTATATAGCTTCAAATGTCATTGCTGTTTCCATGTTGTCCGGACCTTGGACTTCACATATTACAACTGAAGGGCTCGCTTTGTCAGTAAATTATTTGGCTGCAAGCACCCATTGAAATCGAATGGGATTTGACTGAGTCAATAGGTGGCACCCTCAAGAAAATCCTCCATTATGTTCCTTTCCAATACCATGCATAAACTACCATTTGCATATGCATAAGACACAAACCACATAGAAAACACTTTGCATGCTCTTGTTCACTATCAGTTGGCAATTGCAGCCTTGCAACTCCCAACCCGACGCATTCCTTTGCCCAACTTTTTCACATGAGATTCTTCTTTCAATAACTTTCATGAAACCAGGAAGTATCTGTGTGGAAAGCATGCAATATGGAACATGTAAATCAATTCGCAATGCACTCTCTATGATAATCTTCTGCATGTTTATCAAAGTACTGACAAGCACACAAACACATTTCACCTAGTTCTGTTCCCTTAAATAAACGCATTAGTTCTGAAGCAAAAGATATTAAGATAGGTTGTTTCTATTGCTCAGGTAATGTCAGAACTGTGTAAATTTAAAAATAAAATTTCTACTGCAAATTCATGTAGTTCTAAGAATCTTTAGTGAATACCCAAAGGATACATCAAGATAGAAACGAAGAACAGTGCACATATATGGGAGAAATGATATAATGACCTTCGTGAAGAACTTCTGTGCATGACTTCTAATCTGCACTGCCGTCTTTGTGCCAATGTGCTCTGTGGACCAACAAAAAAGGGCATAGAATGCACCATCAAGTTAAAACACATGCTCTTGTTGGATTGAGATAAACGAGATGCAAAAAGTGAGGAAAAAGCAGAATCTATGAAATAGGTGTAAAAGAAGAGCCGATGATATTAACAAAATAGGAGGTGGTGTCAGTCATAACACAAATATGATTATTAGTATTATTATTTTGGGGGGGGGGGGGGGTAGGATTGATATGCATAATTAAGAGTAGATAAATACAAAAATAAAACTATTTAAGAAAAAAGGAGCCCTTAGAACACTTCTCCATTTTTCCTGACTTTTCCAACGCTTTTACCTCAGACCAAAAACATCAAATTCTAAGCCATCCAGTAAGACAAAAGATTTGACTGTTCCATGGCAATCAAGCTATCACCTTCAATGCGCTGCCAAGCGCGTCCATACAATTTCAAAGCTTCAAGAAATCTGTTATGCTCCTCCTCTGTCCACCTTTCTCGTGGCTTCGTTATTATGTACGGCTTCCTTGCCTGCCAAAAATTGAAGTCAAAGCGTTTTAAAAAAATTATTTCAATGATTGTTACTAAAATAGACACCCAATTCTTCAATAGAACATGAGCATCTCCACTGAGAAAACACACGCGAATACCATGTTCTAAGATTCACTTTTCGGACATGGCATATCCATGAGAGATCCTTGACCTCTCAATAAGCAGGATCCTCCTTACAGACACCTTTACACAGTCGGGCTGGTCGACCAAGGACACCGCACGTGCTGGACCCACTGGTTAATCCAATCAAAAAATTCATTTTTTACACGCCTGGCGGGCAAACTACAATATTTTCAAGCCAAGGCATCTAAACGGTTGCCCCGACCTGACAAGAGGCTCAGATCGCAGGCGTCGCCCGCCAGTTCAAATCACAGAAACCGCTTGTGGGCCTCACTACAGGAATCGGAATTCACGCACTGACTAAGCACCTTTAGAATCAAATCTTCTCCGGCGGGGCACGTTCCCATCGCCGAGCCCCAGGGATCACAATCGGCAGGCACGATTCACGAACCATCCTCCTCCATCCATCTGCCTGCTCAAGACCTCGAACCTCCTCCGATCTCAACACCCGAAACAAAACGCCGTTACTCAAATCCACTGCAACAACGACAACAATAATAAAACCACAACAGTGTTGCTTCTTTTTTTTTTATCTCGGTGCCGAAAAACTCGAAACAACTGCAACCAAAGAAATCAAAATCCGCTACGACGAAAATTCCAGTTTTTCAGAATCCTCACCAAAACGAACCGGATGCCAACACCTTATAGAGAAGGAAACTGAATCAGTAATCCAAAACAACCCATCCATCACAACAACCAATTTCACATGCCCTAGAAAGCGAGAACTTACCTCTGAAGACGACGACGATCGCGGCCATTGAAATCGTGACCGTAAAAGCTAAATTCCAGCAGTGCGGTCGGATTCTGCCCTATCTCTGCCAAGAAGAAGATGTTAGGAGGCGTTGCCAGGTCGGACGAGGAGACACCAGGCCTGTGCTCGGAGATGCAGGAAAAGAAATTTTAGCCACTAGTTTTTTTTTTCTTTTTCTTTTTTCTAATAGGGTTGTGTAGAAAATGAGAGGCTGGTAATGGAGTCGCGTACGGGAAATAAAAGGACAGTCGATGTTTGGAAACGGCGCACGCGATTGCTACAGGTGGCAGCAGGTTAGTGGCTGATTTTTAATCGGCCGTGCGCTTTTTCCTGCAAAGGAGGAGAGAGAAAGAGACGGCAGTTTCAGTCCACACTCGACAAAGAGTCGAGGAGAGAGAAACAAGCTTGAGGCTGTGAAAGACGCGAAGCTGTGAAAAGGCGTCCACCGATTGCTTCGGGACCCACATACGGATGACACCACGTGGCAGGCGCGGAGATCGGACAAGGATATAGCTTAATAACTGGATAGGTAACCCATTTGCTGCATCTTATACGGGCAGCGAAGCTGTGGCCTCTATTCGGTTTCCTCGGTACGATCAACCTCCTGCGGAGGGAATCAGACTAGTAGTTACCTTACGAAATTATAAACGTAAATTAAATGCTAAATATCTATTTTAGAATTTTCTTAAAAGTGTGTTTGGATGATGATTATATTTGAAATATACATCTTTTTATCCCTTTTTTTCTTTGATGCAATACTTTAATTACTTTTTGCAGCTTTACAGTTTATTATCATTATTTATATTTTTAATTATTATTTATTATTAAAAAAAATTATTAAAATTATTTTCTATTTTGCTGATATAATTATGCTTTTCAAATAGGCCTTTTTCGCATGCACTTACTCAAATATATCATATTTTTCTTTTGACAAGCAATCTAAATACATTATATATAATTTATAAATAAATTCATCATTATTACAAGATGCTTTCCATCTAGGATTTATGAAATGGAAATGATTGAAAAAGACTAAAGAGAGCTGAAAATGATGTAAGCAACTAAAGGATACTATGAGCTATAAAATGAATAAATTAAAATATATAAAGGATGATAACTAAAATTATTGATAATAATTAGAAAAAAGATATATTTTAGATGAAATATTGGAAAATGGATTCTAATATATTATGTTTCATGTTGCCAATCAAGCCATAATAGTCAATTACACATGAATTCTACTATATAATTATTACAATATTGAATTGTTCTAATAAACCAAAGCATTTTTATATATTTCTTAATTATCTTCATCATATTTATTTATGATGTTTCTTTTGTTCTCTTACAACTTTTTTTTAATAAGTTCATTTTTTCTATTTGGTTTAGTTTCTGACATCCATTTTATATATTCAAACAACCTAAAATTTATTTGTCATTATTTTATTGTATATTAATTATACTTTCGTGTTACCTTCATTTCATCAATCTTGACATTTTCAATTAAGCTAAAATAATATTACATTCATGTTGTTTTTTTAATTATCTAAAATTCTACCCAATTAAAATATCGTTAATTACCTTATAAAATTTTCTTTTTAATTTATAAACATTCCATGCTTACATAAAATTCTATAATACAATATCATTTCTTTTAACTATCTTGAATTTTATGTATACCATCTTGAATCGTTTATTTACTTTCTTAAACTATTAATCACTAATACATAAAATTGTTATTTCATGATAATGTTTGATCCACGATTTTAGCTAGCTCATCGTTTATATTTTAGTGTTTTTGAAGTTGGATTCCATGTATTTATTTTTTTATTTTAAGTAATTTTAAAATCCTAATGGCCCATTCATGATTTGAGAAAAGATTTGATCAAACGCAAACCGGAGCGATCTGATCCGTTCATCACGTCGTTCTTGCGTTGATATTTTCCGGATGAAGTGCGACGCATAACAAAAAGTTTGTCTTGCGGTCCTGCGAGTTCGATTTCAGAACTTCTGGGATGGTCCCTGTCTGTAGTAACAGCGGTTCTCCGTTCGGCCTTCCCATGCCCAGCTGTGAGAGTTGTGATGAAGCCAAGAGTTACCGCTCATGGCGCTTTGCTTTTACTGTCTCTTCTACCTGTCAACTAGCCTTTCCATCTTTTCTTCTAAAATTCATTCCTGATTTGAGTGGGCTATTTAAATTTCCATTTTGGAACCTCTCCCCGTTTAGGCTCAAAATGATGATTATTTGAAATATATCCCGTTTCATTTATTTAATTATAATATTAAAAATCATTTTTATTTGGATTTTGTGTGGGCTTACTTATTTTCAAAAAATTATAAAATCTTGTGCTAAATACAAAAGTTACTTGGACCATTCATTCAAGTATAAAAATTTATATAATTATTCATCTAATGGGAAGGAGAACTTTAAAAGGTATAGATATTTAATTAAAAGTTTTTAAAATTTAAGAAACAACTAACTTATTTTAAATGATTAATGTTTACTCTTAAACCATCTCAATTTTTGTGGCCTATGTAGGTTTTTGATTTAGATAAATCTTGGGTTCTTAGCTAAATAAATGAAGGTAAGTTCAAGGATCATATTAGATTATATTTAATTATCAAAGCAACTCCAAACAAGACGATTTTACACAAATAATTTGATAGAATTCTTTAATCCATTGACAATTTAACATACTATTCTTTTGAGCACAATTAAAGCTTTCATGTGTTTCTTCTTTGGATAAGCATTATTTTGCCCTCTTTTAATCATTCGACCAAGCTCTGCTGTTGACATCTAAGAAGTACTGTGCTTGGCATGCACTTTTATTTTGGCCCTTAACTATTATAGTTTGCTAACCTAAAGATTCGATTAATCAATTCGATTACAATCTCTCGATTTCTCAATTTTCACATATTTCTAACTGAGTCAGGGCTACGAAAATAATAAGAGGGTGTTTAGATACAGGGCAAAGTGAGGGTTTTCAAAACCACCCTCCTGAACTTTGATAAGACATTTGCCCATATTGGCTAGTTTTATATTTTTTAAATTTATATCTATTTCTTTTATATAAAAAACATATCTGTTATTTTTATTTGTTTCTTGACCGGTATTATTTTACCTTCTGCAATATCATTTCCTCTCTTCTTTTTTCAGGCAGCGAATAGAGGAATTCTGATGCCCCTGTTTATCTTGAAATATGCTTCCTAATAAAAAAATAATGTGTAATTGTCTTCAATTAACTAAAACAGGGAATGACAATGAAATACATGGGTGAAAATTTGTTTTGATATCCCCAGTGGTAGGAGAAATCATTGCTTTTCTTCCTCAATTAATTTTTTTTTTTTTTGAAATTCTGCAGTTTTCCTGGTCTCCCACCAAAACAGGAATGCCAGTAAATAAAAGCATACTTAAATCTTGCTAGGAAAGTGAAGTACGACAGTTGAAATCGAAATTCAACAACAGCTCTCCGTTCCAACTTCACTTCTACCAGATTCTTACATGAATTCAAGCTTGTCATAACAAAATAGAAATATTTTTTTTTATGTTATTTTTTAAGAAAACAATGCAAGCTCATGAACTGCAGCGTGACGGTGACTCCCTAGCTAGCCTCTTTGGCTTCCCTCATTAGCGATGTCATTGTCCCGTGAAATGCTTAATTACTCGCTCCCAGTGACATCCTTGTAAGCGTCTTTGGCTTTCTTTATCAAAGCTTCCCTAAAAAATTTCAGGATGATAAACGAGATTATGATATAAATAAAGGTAAGCCAAACCAAAAATAAAGTTATTTATGCTCCAAGTAAATGTGCATGAACTTAGTTTGAGGCATCTGTTGGGTATATAGTCTTTTGCATCCCTTGTTGTGTATATACCAAATTTAAAAGATTATATTTTCAGCTAACTAACAAATTTTCAAAATTAATCACATTTCTCATCATCAACAGTTTTTTTAACCTAAAAAGACTTTCTTTTTACAACAAACTTTTTTTAAAATACTTTACTTTTCTATAATCATTATGTTATTTTGTCATTATTTTATTAATATCAAATCCTTTTGTCTACATAATTATTATCTTTCTTTGAATCTTTTATTCTCTTTCAACCATTCTTACACAAAATTAATCAATAAACAAAATTTTAGGGAGTGTTTAGGCTGAGGTATTTTGGCACATATGGCATGTACTTGCCACCGATGTTTCCATAATGTTAGTCATAAAGTAAATAAAAATAAATTAATAATTTTTTTAAAAGATATGATTAATAATAGAAATTTTATGCTATGACATGAAAAAAAAAAAACCACATGACAGCATCTCTTGCATGTAGGCCACTAAGGCCCATGTTTCTTTCTAAAAGTGTTATTTTTGGGAGGTCTTTGACTCTATTTCAACCCCAATAAAAAATAAAAAACTCTAAAAGCTTTTAGGAAAATATTTTCTTCAAGGTGCCCTTAACAATGAGAAAAAGATGTAAGAAAATAAGGAAAGAGAAAAGAGAGGGAGTAATATGATATGATAGAAGGTGTTGATTAAAAATAAAGTAAATAAATACAAAATAGGTAGACTTTTATATAAAAAAAGGTTCAATAATGATTGAAAATATATATAATGATGGGGAAAAGAAAGGTCATTACATAATTAAAATGTCAAATTGTATAAAAAGGAATGGGAAAAAATAGAAATGTTTTTTATATTTTTTGTCCTCGTTACCAAGCACACCCTCAATGTAGAAAATAAAAAGTGGCTCTCACCTTTCGGCTGTAAATACGATGTTCTGATACACAAACCACTGCAGATCATTAACGAAATGCATTAGTCAACACATTGAGCCTCTTTTTTAATCTACATGAAACGAATTGCACCATGATCCATTGAAAAAGAATGGAAATCATTTCCTACCATTATCCAATTAAGAATGGATGGAAAGTACTTTTCAATTGAAAGTATAAAACAGCAGGGATGATAAACATAAACCCAATGATCACATCAATGAGGTTGATGTATAGGGATGGTGCGAAAACAATGCAATACAACATACCCCTGAATAGCCGATTCCTATGAGTTCCAAAATGCCGGGGATCAAAGGAAGCCTCTCAATTGCCTGCATAAAAATGCATGATGAATCCTACTTGGAAATAAAACAGGGAGGACTTGGACCAGAAGGCCCACTAACAGTTGTGGGAACTATAGATTTTGAGCTCGAGAAAACCAAAACCATGCAGTTGGACAAGAGGTTCCATCAAGTTCTTACCGAGATCAGACCACCTGCGCCCCACAATGCGATGACCAAGGCCAATGCCAGTGCAGTCACTGCATACTTGTCTTCCAGTTTGTCCCACTATACATCAACACCACCAGGTTAGCAAGGCCAGAAATTTATATCAAAATCAGTTCTCATTACGAAAGCATGTATCAATATTTTTGTTGTTGTTGCTTGGATTAAGAAGGTTGAATCAAAGAAGAGCAATGGAGGGGTCCTTGTATATTTACACTGATCAAAATTGCGTATGCAGAAGGCAATCTTAGTGTCACTTGGACTGGATGCAAGGAATTAGTCACAGTATCGGATCAGGAAGCAGGCAGTTTTATTTGGTAATTTCACATACCTAATGGAAGACAGTGTTGATGCTTTTCTAACTAGAGCCGCAGGCATTGCTGCATGAAACTTCACCTACCATGTTTCTCCTTTCTGCTAGTGTGTGAAGTGGAACTTTCAGCCATTAGAAGGGTATGCTAGACAATGAAAATATAAAGAGTGGCAGTTTGAATAATCCTTTCACCAAAGAAGCTTAGGCATATGTTTGACTTGTAATTAAACTAAATAATAACCCCGAAGATGGGGCAAGTTAAATGAAGTTTGGCTGCCCATATATTGCAAGCTCTTATCGTTGAATAAGGAAAGTGGGTTTCAATAGAGATGGGCAGATAGCCTCACAAGCCACTCCAAATGGTTCTTCAAGGAGATTGCCACAGAGTTCAGCAAACGTTGAGATTGTCAAAACAAACATATGGCAGATGCCATTGCTTTTGTTTGGCCTGGTACTTCGCCCAAAGCAGTTGCATACCTATTTTCATGTTTTCATTTTAACAATGATGATGGACACTCTCTTACTGCTTCTTGTGCTGTTTTAAAAATTTCTGGAACGTCTGATCCTTCTTCAGCTGGCGCTTCTCCAGTGGCTACAACCTGCGTCTCTCCAGTGGCCATTATGATGAAATTCCCCTCAATTCTACGGCCTGAAA
This sequence comes from Pouteria campechiana, assembly GCA_036873735.1. Lineage (NCBI taxonomy): Eukaryota > Viridiplantae > Streptophyta > Magnoliopsida > Ericales > Sapotaceae > Pouteria > Pouteria campechiana. Next base: position 35,684 of record JAYJMB010000926.1, on the reverse strand, counting down.
CAGCAAAGAGGGACCTTTAGATTTCTAACATCGAAAAATATTTCATACGTTAAGCACACCCAAGCTGCCAAAAGCAGTGCACCACCTGCATATCAACTGGCTAACTGTAAAGTGTCCCTCCGTCGGGCAACCTACAAAATCTATATCTAATTAGCTAGTTGGCAGGTCCCTTTGAATCACTGACTCTTTCCATGTATGGTGCTCTGATCAGTCATGTTACTTGTCTTATTCATTTACATGCAGCAAATGGTAAATATCCATTGAATGGTCCAGAAAATGCAATGGACTGGGTACGGATTACTCTCATTCGTCAACATCTCTACAACCACGTTTCTATGATTCAATGTGTACAACTTCCATACAACATGTAAATAATATTCAGGCATCCATGCGCCCTAAGCACAAGACATTGCAATGTGCTCATGTGGGAACAAGAATCATCAAAGTTACATGAACAAGTGTGCTACCATAAACATGCAACTACTCAGAATCGTGGCACATTCACCAAACAGTCCAACGAAAATGCATTGATATTCCACTAACCAAAACCTTCTAAGCCTTTCATGTATGCGAAGATCATCAATTTCCTTGTTCTAAGCCAGTTGGCAAATAAAAGACCGAATATTAGTCAGAAAAACACCCATTTTCCCAGCAAGCCATACTCTGCCGAGAATCTAATTCTGCCTATTCATGTCTTAGTGTCTCACTTCCTAGGATTTGCCTAGAAAGATGAGATGTCCTACCCACAAAATTCCAAGTGGGGAAGAAGGAGTGCTACACTGTATGCTTACATTACTAGTTCACGATCGTGGAGTGGAATCGATGAAAGGCATTGAGAGTCACTGGATGTTCATTCATCTAAATCATTTGTAGTGCACATGTGACACAAAAGGAGAAGATCTAAAAATCCATCCCATGTTCCCAACCTTTTAATTGGGCATAACAGAAAAATAAATAGGTTAAAAACTAAAAATTCTTTATTCCTGCAATCAATGAGTTGATTTCCTGATCCTTCACTTCATTAGTCAACAATGCCGAAAGATAGGTTGATGTATGGTCTTCGAATCAATATGATATGCTGGTTCCAGACCATCGATAAAAAGGCCTAAACATAAGCCACATGAACGGTTGATGTATGTTTGCTACTTACGGTGGGTGGCCATCTTCCTAGTGTCAAGATTCTGCAGCCGGGTGGTGGGGCCAGAAGTGGTAGGGAAAGTGATGCAATGGGAAAAGGCCCCACCATAGTGCTGGCGAGGGGCTTTGACATCCACGAAGGCGGAGGACGGCGACGATAGAGAGATGGTGGCAGAGGTTGAGGCCATGGCGTTTTGAGTCCTCCAGAGGCTGTGCTGAGCTTCGGTTTCCCTCTCTCCCCAACATCGCCGTGTGCTTTTGTGATCCTTGTACACGAGCCGTGGACGACCACACAATTGTTTCAAACCAGATAGTGCTGACGTGGCAGCATGTAGATAGGCTGTCCCATTTTCCCATTGGATGGGCCGATCGAGCTGGGCCCTCGTTTTCGCAACGCACCTCACTTTCATTATCCTCTGGGGTGCAGGAGCTATGCATTCAATGATGCCCTGACAGATTGAGATTGAGCCCACATAAAAACATAAATTTTTATGTGGTGCCAAAAACAACTCGAATTGTTGCGTCCAGATTGCATGATTGTTTTTTTTTGCTGGTCAAAAAAATCTTTAATTCCTTGCATTTTTCGAAGGGATTAATTTGGATGCATCACATCTTACAGCCCATATGTTTATTATTATGGGTGAGATACAATTATGGTTTGCTCCAAATATACAACAACGAATCGCTTTTATGAGATTGATAAACACAACAGATAAGCTCCTGAGTTTGTGACCTCAAACATCTTTTGTAAGGATTTTCGCACAACTCTGTTGTGGCTGCTTCCTTCGACATGGTGAAAGCTCTGGTGCTGCAAAATTCGGTCGTTGTAGTCGGTTAATGGAATTCTCCCAAATTGGTTCGTTATCTCACTGGTGACTAATTGAAATGTCATAGCCAAACTGCGAGGCCTGATCAATTGTTAGAGAGCAGCGAAATCAACTGAGAAGGGCATACAATCTTAGGCAGCAACCACAACTCAGACCAAGTCGCTACGAACAGTAGAAAGCTGGGAGGCTTGATGCAATTGTGCAACAGCGAGATAAACGGAGATGAATGCCCGAGTCAAGACTAAGTCGAACACCTGGAAGGGATGGCAGTTTTGTTGGTTCCGTGATGATTTAGGACACGATCGAACATTAGCCAGTTCATTATGGTTTCAGAGCTAGTGAAGCGGGCCTACCAGATTGATATCAGAGACAGTGGTGGGTAAAAATCAAGAAATCAGACAGAAGACAGTCAACTAAACCTTAAGAAACTTACAGGGAGGAATTTAGATAAGATGGTGAACGGAAATCGGATGCATGATGAAAGAATTAGGCATCTATAACAGGAATTACATGAGATGTAGATAGTTTCGATCAATGAATCCGGCCGTTTCAGAATATGCTTGTGCAGCAACTCCATCTAAACAAGAGAAGAGGGGACTTGACTCCAAATTGAAGGGAATTGGTCGAAAATGAAAACAATTCTATTGCTGAACATGAGGGAGGGAACGACCCTAGTATCTGGTTTGCCCAAACATAGCAGAATGGAATTTGCTGTCTTTTCACAAGGGGATCCCATCGATGGTTGTTCAGGGTGCTGCAGTACTTTAAAATGCACAGGGTGTCCAAAGAGCCAAAACACAACTAGCAAATTATTATTTCGATGCAGATTCTGCACAATGGTTCCAATATTTGAGAAGGATAGCTGATCGTTTAATTAGGGTAGAATTTTCGAGGGCAATGAGAATTCCGCTCGAAAAGCTCCAATGGGACCAATTGCACAACTTGGGAGGATCGAATGCCTTGGAAGTAAGTGGAGAATGCGGTCAAGCACAATTGCTGCATTGGGATGCCTTGTGGGGAGTTTAGACCTAATCTCAGCAGCTGAGAGCTTTGCTCCCGGCGCATTTTTGCTAGGATCTCTGAAACTTTTAGCTCAATGGCTGCTTTAGGCACCATTGGGACGCAACCAATTGCTATTATGCCCATTAGGCCACACTAGAATAACCGATGTTTTTGGGTTATGGGCGACTTTAGTGGAGGGTGCCATTTCAATCTAGTTTTGGCCTGAACTTCGTACAGAATTTCTTATGAAAAGGTAAATTTAAGGTTGGCTATGGGAAGGAGGCATTTTAAATCTAATTTTGACCTGAGGATCTGAGGCAGAGCTAGCCTTTGTGAAGGGGCCCAAACGAGGATTGGATGGAGGTTACTAGTGGGGGACTGGAGGTACTAGTTTGGTAGAGGGCTTTATCCCTCCACTCTCCAGCCCATGTTATTCGGCCGATTTCGATATCCTCAGTTTTCAAAATAAATGAAGCGGATGGAGATGGTAACTATTGGTATTCAGCTTAAATTGGTAAAAAAAATAAATAAATCCAATTAATCATCACATGCAACAAATCGGTGATCAATCATCAAAATAGCCGATAAATCGCCACATGGCGCCTATTTTTCCTCATGCCGCAATGAATGCTTTTCTTGACCGAGCAAATGCAACTGCAGTTGGTGAGCGGGTTGAACACCATATGCCTATGACCGGCGAATCGGTTGAAGACTGATGTACCTTCCTGGGACAAGTTATTTATGGATTTGTCATGGCCTCGCCCTGGCTCGAGCCAATGCAAGTTGCTATTTGCATCGCATGTGGATGTAGCTGGTCATAGTCATAGATATCAGTACTAGTGTATTTCAGGCTTAATTTAATCATCCGAAATATTTTAAATATATTTTATATCTTGTATTTAAAACACATGATATTGATGCAAGATCCGATTAGGTGACAGCTTCCGACCTACCAATGAAAAGTCAATGACTTCTCACTCACTAATGAAAAGAAATTAAAACACCTAGTGTACCAAGTATAAAGAGAGGAACTAAAACAAATAAAAATGGAGCAATATAAAGATTTATCATATTGGAATGAATTAAACAATTCTATTTTGTTATTGATGTCCTCGATTAATTACACTTGCCGTGTACATTAAAACATTGTATATTTACATCAAAGACCATAAGTTGTCCTAATTACATCTCCACAATAGGAGAAAACTCTTAATTAAAAGGAAAAGTACAATGTATCTTAGAGACCCGAAAATAAAATACATTCTTTTACAAAATAAATATGTGTTATCTTTGGGATCGCCGAGCACATTGTGATGACTTGATATTTAGGAGACCGCTTCAAGTCAATGGGCGAAGAGGATGACACGGCTCTAAATTGGGTTACCACTGGATTAACCTAAAGAATGGGTATTTTGATCCAATTAGTTTATCCCAGATGGAATCAAGACCATGTGATTTTTATTATTTAAACTATAAGAAACTATAAAGATAGTAGGTAGTTTATAACCTAACTGATATATCCCAGAAGGACTAAGGACCGAGTGATCTCTATTATATTTAGACCTAAAAGTGACAAAAAAAAATAGGCGACCTAGGTTTGGTTCATCTTTCTCACATTGCCCATGAGAAGCTTAAGAAGAGTGGACAAATTGACTGAATTTAGCTCAACTCTCTCAATTACCCATAAGAAGCTTAGAAAAAATAAGATTAGCTTAGTTCTCTCAATTACCCATGAGAAGCTTATGAAGAGTGGGACCAAGATGACTGAATTTAGCTTGACTCTTTCAAATACCCATGAGAAGCTTAGTAAGAGTGAACCCGACATTACTGAATTTAGTTTGATTCTTTTAATTACCCATGAGAAACTTAGAAAGAGTGGGACCATCATTATTGGATTTAGCTTGATTCTCTCAATTACCAATGCGAAAGTTAGGAAGAGTGAGACTAGGATGACTAGATTTAGCTCGGCTCTCTTAATTACCCATGAGAAGCTTAGGAAGAGTGGAATCAGGATGATTAGATTTAGCTTAGCTCTCTCAATTACTCATGACAAGCTTAGGAAGAGTGGGACTAGGATGACTAGATTTAGATTGGCTCCTTTAATTGCTCATGAAAAGCTTAAGAACAGTGGGTTAAAGTTAACTGGGTTTTGGTGATTTGATGTAGTTTTGCTAAAGTTTGACTTGGTAACTCAGTCCTAACTTAGGCTTTTTGAATGATTGGATGGATGTCGTTTGCTAAGATTTGACCCACTGAGTCATGACTCTATCCTAGAATTAGGCTTTTTGAGTGATTGAATGAGTGATGTTTTCCAATATCCCATGAAAAACTGGATACGGGCTATCTCTACCTTTTAACGTATGAGAGATCGAAGATCTAGGTCATGAGTGATATGCTCATGGTGGTTGAATTGATTTGACTAATAAAGATTAAGCCTAATCATAATGAAATTAAGCTTAACTATAATTAGTATTAATAACAATGATTAATACTAATTAAGGCTGCCAATTTATCTTGTTTTAATACTAATTAAGGCTGCCAAGTTATTTTAAAAGAGTAGGTGGGGTACATGTCATCATCTTCATGATTCATAGGCCTTGCCTTCGTGTGGGATCTACTTGATTACCACTCCACTAATGGGTTCCTTCTTACTCAATTATTTTCCCTTTTGAGCTTTCTAGCTTGGATTCATTGAGGGATGATTTAGGTAGTTAAACTTCATTAATGTGCAATTCCCTTCTTGTAGAGATTTAAAGTAAGATAGATTCCACTCCAAGCCAATGTTAGGCTAACCCAATACTTGAGTTCATTCATGAGATGCCCATCTTCAAAATTTCATTACCATTGATGGAAGTTAGACCCCCTTGAGTCTCCTAAGTATGGACAAACAAAGTCATTTTTAAGTTTACATTTAGAGAGTTGACATCATAATACTCTCTCCCAAGCCATCTTCCTCAAACAGTTGGGTTTTTTTCATTAATGGAGTTGCTTTCACCCTAGACTTGTCTAAAAAACCCATTGATAGAGTATGAGTTTTATCATATTGTGAGAGTTTAAGCCTTTTAAGCTTCATTTCCTGTAGACTCTACAAGATTTTAGGGTTTAAGGTTTGAAGCCTAGCTTTCCAATGGCTGCCATGAACTCATGCCTCCAAACACACCATGGCATGAGTGAGAAAACTCACTATGCACCATGGTAAAACTTGGGTTTAACCCTTAACTAGGCATGACTGTCATTAGAGAGCAATGAGGACTTGCCTTGTGGGGAAGAAGACTCCTCTAGTTCCAAGCCGTCTCTCCTTGCTATTGGGTGAAGAAAAAGCTTCAAGGATGAGAAAGAAGAGAGTCTATTTTCAAAAAAAAAAAAACTTGAGCAGAGTCTATCTCCTAAGAACGTCCCGGCAGAGTCTGGCCTTGGAAGAAGATGAACTCTAGTAGAAGCAGCATTCCCTCTCTCAGAATAAGATCTCTACCTTCTCTTCTAAAAAAGCAGGCCTTTTATAGCCATTGGAATGCAACTGGTGTATTAAAGCCTGATGTTGCAGAGCACAACTGGTGTAGTAAAGCCTTAGTGGTGTGGTGGAGCCTAATATTGCAGAGCATAACTGGCCTAGTGGAGCTTGCCTGATGGCGTGGCGGAGCCTGGTGTTGTATAGCACAACTGGCTTAGTGGAGCTTGCTTGGTAGTGTGGCAGAGCCTGATATTGTAGAGCACAACTAGTGTAGTGGAGCCTGACATTGCAAAGTAAAATTGGCGTAGTGAAGCCTGACATTGCAGAGCATAACTGGTGTAGCGGAGCCAGGCATTGCAAAGTAAAATTGGCGTAGCGGAGCCTGACATTGCAGAGCACAACTGGCATAGTGGAGCTTGGCATTGCAGAACATAGCTGGCGTGGCAGAGCCTGACATTGTAGAGCATAACTAGCGTGGTGGAGCCCACCTAGTGGTGTGATGAAGTTTAGCATTGTAGAGCACAACTGGGGTGGTGGAGCCCACCTAGTGGTGTGACGGAGCTTAGCATTGTAAAGCACAACTGGCGTGGTGGAGCTTAACATTGTAGAGCATAATTGGTGTGGCAGAGCCTGCTTGGTGATGTGGTGGGGCTTTAGCTCTATCATAGTATTATGTTTAAGCAAAGATTTTGGATAAATTAATTTCATTTTTAATTTGAATGGTCCAACCATTAATTATTTAGATGCTCCATTAAAATACCAATTAAGTGTACTCCATTGCTAACCAATTTACTTATTGGATGGTTGATTATTTGGCTTAACTCACTCCCGGTGTGAACCAAGGGCATGTGATTTTATGTTATCCAACACCCCGCTTCAAGATAAGTTAACAAAATGCAAATTTTTTTAATGCCATTGACTCATTTAGATGACAATATGCAAAGCACTATTTAAATATATTTTAGGTTTAAAACATTTTTAATATATATTTTATTTTGTGTTTAAAACCTCCATCAAATAAAGGGCTGTGATGAATTACAATAAACAAAAACATAAAATTGTATATTTTTACTATCAAAATATTTGAGAATTTGAAGTGACCCATGCCATGTCATATATGTAATTTAATCATGAAATGTGTATTTTATAATTAAATAAATGCATGATAAAATCTTATTGTAACTAAAATGAGAAATATAATAAATTTTATGGTAAACATACAATTTTTATTTTTTTATTTAATACAACCTGCATGTGTATTTATTATGGCTTACATTTGATATGAAATAAATAGAAAAATTTAAAATAATCTAAATAATTATATTAATCTCAAAAAATGGGTTACAAAATAGGTTATGAAATCTGATCAAAATTAATTATTTATGGGATATTTTTATATCAAAAAATTAATTGCCCAAACAGTCGGTAAATTTTCATTATTTGAGTTATTAAAGGGGTCGATTTGTTAAATATTTTCATAAGTAGAGTTACATAAGCAAAATTAATAATTATAGAATAAAAATTACAAAATAAAAAAATGCGATGCTGAATTATTGCTGTGTGAGGATATTTAACGCATCCGGCATGCACATGAAAGTGGAGGATGGGGAAGGTTGACCAATGGAAATTATAATAAAAGAAACAGCTTAAATTCAAAAGCTACAACGAAATTGCCGAATTATTGCTAGCTGTATAAGGATATTATTTCATGCAGCAGACAGACAGAACGTGTGAGCTAAAGATGGTATGTGGCCAACGGCAGAAAAAGTGGGAACATCATTAGTTGGCGAGATCAGACTTTTTCCGACCGGATCATGAGAGAATCCTCCGTTGCAATCTCCACGTGCGTGACCATGACGAGGCGATCTGTTGTGAGAAAGATTTGCGGGATTCGGTGCTCGACGAAATCTCTAGTTCATGCATCAGCTTCCCCGGATCCTTTGTGGTCAATGTGCTCAGATTTATATCCATCAGGGATTCTGGCAAGTATTTGACTAACGATTAAGAAGCCAATGACGATTCCGCTCCTTGATTTGGCTTAATTAGAGTTTATTTATTAAAAATAAGTAGACTTAAACAATAAATTGCATTTGACCGAGTTTATGGTTATTGGAGGGGCTTGCAAGCCCACTTTCAAGAATAAGCTGTAAGCATCCAGTGAGTTGCTTTTAAACCAAATTATTAAATTGTTATTTTGTTAAACCATCTCTACTTTACAAATAATACACGATTTTCGAAATATCCAGATATCAAATCGTTCCTATCAACGACCTTTTATCTTTCTTTCATATAAAATTGCTACCTTTTGAACTACACATCCGGCAATAATATCAACAGCCATTAACTAAATATAGATAGAATAGACTTTTAAATTAAAAGATAGAATATAGTTGCAAGTATTTTAACTACATAAGTTTAAAATTTATCCATTTCTAGTTTTCTACATTTATTTGTTAAATTAACACTTGTAAAGTTATTTATTTTAATTTATCCAAACATACTATTTAACAACCTAAAGCTTGTGAAAGTAATTCAATAATTTCGTCTATTATTTAAACATTTGGGCTTTAGTCGTTTCACATATAATTTAATAATTTTAAGTCATTTACTTAAATTTATTAAATAATTTCTACTTATTTTAACCAGTGGAGTAGCTTATCCATGAGCGGCCAATCAACTCTAACCAAGTCATCCTCCCTTGCTTTTAGCTCAGACGCGATCCCTTCCAATTCATTGAAATGGACCCACTCTTCCTTTAACTCAGTGGTCGCGCTAGAAAACTTAGTGATGGCATAGTCCAGCTACTCTTAAGTGGCTGCTAGCTGGTGCATTACCCCCTCCATTCGATCGATAAAGCCCTACCTTTTAATTGCATTCGGCATTATCTCAATGACGAAATCCAC
>JAYJMB010000926.1:0-26264 GCA_036873735.1 Pouteria campechiana | reverse complement strand
TGCATTACCCCCTCCATTCGATCGATAAAGCCCTACCTTTTAATTGCATTCGGCATTATCTCAATGACGAAATCCACCAACAAGCCATCATAGCTGCATGCATTAGCCTGGGAACTATCTTTGGGGCAGGCAAGCTTAGTGACAAAGAAAATCACCATCACTGAGTTTTCCAGTAGGGACATTATTGGTGTCCTCCCCCTCAGAGCAGCATCGGCTGAATCAGAAGGCTGGGAGGAGCTCAAATCACCGAAGGCAGTAGTTTCGTTGATAGAGCTGGTACTAGGAGTTGATGCTGGCCTGCTAGAACTTGAAGCCTCACATTGAAGGCACTGAGTAGTAGGATCTAGGCTAGGGACTGAAAATTGGTGCTTCAGCACGCGTACCAAGCGGTCAAAAGTGAACAAGCTTATACAAAAAACACCAATAAGAGAATTGGTAAATGAACATAGTAAAGAGATACATACAAAAAGAAAGGATAAGCACTCACTAGCAAAAGCTGTAGAAGGATGGGAAGCAGACCCAGTAACATGGTGAGATATCTGCACAACCACCTCTTCTTATGGCTCTGCCTCTACTGACCTTCCTCGAATCTCTGTCACCATGTTCTCCACCAACTTTGGACAAATACCCTTAGGTGCAGCAGGGCCAGAAGTAGAAGGAGGGACGATAGAGGTAGGAATAGGCACCAAATGAACAGGAGAAGGTGTAGAATGTGGTTGAGAAACTGTCGTAGAGGACAAAGCAAGAGGAAAATCCACCAGAGCAGAACCGATGGATGGTGGAACTGCTGTTGAAGAAGAGGGAGCAGAGACAGGATTAACAGATGGGGAGGGACCACCCCACCTAGAAGTTCATCTAAATCTCCCCCAGAAGCCAAAGTCTCCTTGAAGAACAATCTAAGACGAGGAGAAAATGAATGATCCACTCCCCCAAGGTGATCAGAACCCTTGAAGGAAGAAGACGAAGGAGAAGAGGACGAAGGAGAAGAGTGTAAAGGAGAAGGAGAGCTTTTGCCCAAAGAAATCTTAAAAGGACCCTAGCTAGGGAAACATATTACATTAAGCGGCTCTGGCTGAGGAAGTGGTTCCGTTGATCCCTCTCCAAGGGATCCAGAAGAAGGAGAAGGAGATGAAACATCAGAAGACATCTGGCTCCTAGCAGCGACCTTAACCCTCTACCACTTTGACTGATCTGCCCCTCGACAGAAGGAGCTGGTGCAGCAGAAGGAGCTAGTGTAGCAAAGGAAGTCAGCATGGCAAAAGGACCCTCCCAAGGACCAATAAAATAAATGAAAATAATGACTTTATACTGACTCTTAATGACAGACTTGAACTTGGGAAACAGAAAAAGAAGAGACTCCCGCAAAGGAATAAGGTCAGGAATAGCAACTTCCTAACTGGGGAAGACATAGGGAAAGTCCGCTTGGCGACAGTGCTTGGCAGTGGTGACAGCGTCCATTGCCAGAGCATCTAGAGACATTAACCTATACCTAATGAGATATAAGCTATACTGCTCTTGCTGAGAGAGAGAAACCGTTCCACATCTGGGGGAGGTATTCCAGACCATTGGAAAGGGAAAGCCCCCAGCGAACTTAACCCAAGACCAATGGCTTTTCCAGTTATCGTCCGGATCAAAAATCCTCTAGAACAACTTCCACCAAGTAGAGCGGGGAATGAGGTAAAAATAGTAAGACAAATGGGGAATCTTACTCAGAGTGAAAATAGAGGCGAATATGGAAAAAGAAAACACAAAAATCTCCCTAAGGCTATAGACCTATCGGGAAAGGGACACTATGTAATGCCAACTGTTTGGGACTAGTTTTCTCAAGGAGATATTGTAGCTACGGAAAAGGGCAGGGACGAAGTTATCCTAGTCCAGGCAGAATCCTGGTCCAAGCAGAATCCTGCCCTAAGGGATCCTAAGAAAACAAAAACAAGACCTTCTCAGCAATGCCAGGGAAGATCTGTCGGTTGAAGAAACACCCAACTCATCCCCACAGGCAATGGGCAAAGTCAGAATGCCCGCATGACATTGTCGGACAGACGTGGATGGGACTTCTTGGTTGCCATTTGGGATGAAATGAGAAAATAGGTTCAAAAGAGAAAGGATCCTAAGGAGACACACTACTAGGGAAGAAAATGAGGAAATGGTGCTTGGGAAGAAGATGAAGTTGTAGAAGAGAAAAAATGGTTTCCTACTATTGTGGTGGTAGTTTATAGATCCCTCACTAAATTGCTTAGGGTTTCGTGTAAACTGACATTGCTAGCCTACGACTTTATGAAAATCAAAAATTGCCATCGCATTCCCGTCCCCTCGCATCTAAGCCATGTACACATGGACAAATAAAGGTAACAAAACAAAGCATTACAATTGCACTAATATAGCTGCCATGAAGTGACTGCTAACAGAATTGCTAAAAAAGGCGCAAAAGGACGCTCCAAGTAGCATTCGGATCCTCCAGTCGACCAAACTAGTCCTCAAGAGCATAGATCCCCTAGAGCATTCCAGTCGATGGAACCGATCCTCAGGAGTACAGATCCCCTAGAGTGTTCAAGTCGATGAAACCAGTCCTCAAGAGCACAGATCCCCCAGCACATTCCTGTCAACGGAACCAATCCTCAAGAGCATGGAGCCCAAGAGTATTCTAGTTGAGAGAACTGGTCCTCAAGAGTATGGATCTCATAGAGCGTTCTAGTCAATGAAACTGGTCCAAAGGTGTACGGATTCCCAACAACATCCCAATCGACGGAACCGATCCCAATGTGTACAAATCCCCGGAAGCATTCCAATCAACGGAATGAGTTCTTAGGCTCCCGGATCCCTCGAAGCGGAATCGATCATCGGTTTTCGAATCTCCCTAAGCGTTCCAATGAATGAAACCCACCATGAAGCGAGCATGTTTAGTGGAAGCGTACACGAGCACTAAAGAATAGAGCTACGTCGAAAATGTTACTCATAGAAAATCATGTGCCGAGAGTTGAGTGACTGAGAAGACTTGGCTCCGCCAACATCTCCCAGGGGGAGCTAGTGTTAGGGAGCCCTAACATAAATACTCAATTGTCTAGCTGGCACCACGACACATCAGATTTTTATGTTATTAGGATATCTATTCCAGCTACTATGCCATCCCATGAGACCAGGACTCATGATTCGTATCCCTCTGGAATCCTCCTCTAGGCGAGAATTTTCATCTTACTTATGCACAGGCTATGTATACATTCAGGCTACGCACCCACGCCTAACTATAAGTACACCCAAGTATATACCTTGAAAACACAAGCTCTTATTACTATCCTATCATCTCTAAAAAAGTCCTTTATTGACTTGAGTATCAGAGTGTTCACGCCGGAAACACTTTCGGTGTTCTCCAACTTTTGTTCTAGTCTTGCAGAATTGTAGGTAATATTTTCTTAATAGTCATATCAGTATTCTGTTTGGGGACAACCCAAATACACACACACATATATATATATATATATATATATCACAAGAGGCAACAATAAAATAAGATAAGGAAATGAGAAAACTAAAAACTAATAAGAATGCTGTCAAACTACTTGTGCGACGTTCTCATCCACCTCAAATTAAATGCATTTTTGGCGCCTCGGTTGCGGTTTTAATGCGTTGGCAGCTTCTTCACGTGCTGTTTGGCCAATGTTGCTTTCGGTGCAGCTTTTTCACGAGCTGTCTGGTCAATGTTGCTTTCGGGGCTTGTCACTACACAAAACTTATAAATGGAGGGACCCATCAATAAGGAACAGGAAAATCAATCAATCGCTGCAATGAAAGGGTAAACTTTCCCCGAGCCCCAGAGATCTAATGGCTACAGCCGCCACGTGTAATTTTAAACCATCATGCCGTGAAGCCGTGTTGACGTCGTTGTGGTGAAATGAATCGAAAGAAAATATAATAAATAAATAAAAAGGCAGAATTCTTCCTAAGCTTCGCATCCTTTGGCGCCAGCCACGTTCACTGGGCTTCCGAGAGAGGACTTCCTGCCCGGGCTGCACCTTCACTAAAGACCTCAAGCGGAATAAAAAACAAAAAAAAATCTTCTTGTTGCCTTGTCCTTCATATCCTTCGGCTCCAATCACATTTGTCATGCTGCCAGGCCGAAGAGGAGGGTAAAAACAAAAACAGAGTGAAAAGAACTCCTGCACCGCTGCATCAGAAAAGGGGGAAAACAGAAAGAAAAGAAAATAATTTTTTCTAAAAAAAGAATAAGAAAATAATTTTTTCTTAAAAAAACTAAGAAAATAATTTTTTCTCAAAAACACGCTTCTTCGTCTTCAATCTTTTGGGAGTAGCGTGCCAGTAATCAACCTGTCAAGATCTACAAAACTGTTCGCGCAATGGTTAGAACATTTTGGGATTGACTATGATGCTCTGTTACTAGGAAATATTGAATTTGGTGGGGGCTGAGATTAAATTTTGCCATTAGCCTTGAAACCACTATGGATGGCCAGAGATCGTGTTCTCCTTCTATCCCTTTCACAGCGTAGATTTTCAAAAGCACCGAAACAATTAAACCGAAAAAAAAGCTCCATAGTTACTACAATATGGGGATGAAAATCAGAGCCTCCGATTATCTTTTTTCCTAAGTTAACTTTTATAGATTTTATTGTATCTAAGATTTATTCGCTGATTTACAAAGCAACGAGGAAAGAGAAGAAGATGGGAAGCGGCAGCCATGAATGACCTGTCATTTTTTATTTTTAGCCATGATTTCAGCGTTACCCATTGACCTCCTGAAAAAGTCCAAATCCTCATCGTAGCTGTACTCTTTATCTCTTGTAATATGTTCAATACATCTTGATTCTCGATAGATTCTTTACAACTAGAGTGCTACCTGGTTAATGTCTTGTAATATTTTATCCTTTGGGCTATTTGCATCTGCTCCCGTCACCTTTTTCAAGTTTATAATTTTTTATTTTATAAATATTGATTTTTCATATTCACCCGTGTTTATGAAAATGTTTTGTAAATTGGCCTCCTGATTAATAAACGTGATGGTTCCTGGCAAAATTTTGGTTGGCCAAACTCTGACCAGATTTTTTATTATAAAATATTTTAAAAATACAAAAGTGCTATTTGAAATTTAATTTTGACTAAATTTTGTAGCCAACATACTTCCCCTAATCATAGGCGTTAGAAAGTCAAATTATGCAGATGGACCCCACAAATTATATATTTAACCAAATGAGTATTCTTTAATAGTTTAATTTTCATTGAACTTCAAGGCTCACTTTAACATGATTAGAGCAATTAAAGGTTTCTTTGGATCTTGCTTGACCTGATCTTAATGGGTTGTATCATTGAAATGAATCTTAAAAATTAAAAAACTTATTAAATAGTCATATTTTGATTGAATTTTATTACCTACCTAAGTTTGAAAATTAGATGTTATGCTACAATTTTAAAAATTATGGGGCTAATACACGAAAATGAAAAAGATAAGAGATTGATACAAATAACTATTTAAATGATTTTTGGTGAGAAAAAAATAAATTATTTTTACAATTCTTTATGCATCTGGATGTGCTAAGAAAATAACGTGGGTGCTACTTTTCCAAGGTGTTGTTACATTTACATAGCCGATCACGGCCAGCAACAAAGATCCCAATTTAACGAGCGGGCTCTAGAGAAGCCGCGTTTTCAGGCAAACCCTTATCTCAAATCTTTATCCCTTCTCTCTAGTGTGGAAATCTGGATCCTTCACAACCACTGACTGCCACATCGTTTTATTTATGGCTGATAATGTATTTAGCTATCATATATTTAAGATATGGAAAAGAATAAGTGACATATTGTATGTAATACATCAAATCTAAATCGCTAAATGTATATGTTTTAAGCAAATAAATAAGAATTAGAGTTTTAATACACGTACATGTGTGTCATGTGACTATTTTTCAGTAAATATTTAATTTTATAATTTGTCCCACCAGAATGTCAGGTTGCAATGACTTTTGATAGCCAAAAATCAAATTATATTTTCAATTTTTTGTGCTGTTGGATTAAATAACTTTTCCCAGGGCTTATAGAACCACATTTAAAATAGTATTTGCTTATTAAATACAGAAACTTGTCTAAATAAAACGCCTAGATAGCTAGGCAAATAGCTGAAGAAAAAACCATCATATGGCCACTATTTACTCAACAAAAAATATTATTTCCATTTATCTGATAAAAAATACACATATAACGATTTATATTATATATGATGAAATATGAGCGATTAAATGATTTTCAACCATACACACCAACCATTTATTTTAAAGGCCAATTGTTATTTTATTTGGCAGAGTTGAATGAAAAACATATGCAGCGTTTTCAAAGGAAAGATTTATCCTAATTGCCGAGGGTTACATAGAGCTAAAACACTCTCTAACCCTGGGTTGGAGAGAAATCCGGGGACTTTTCCTTGAATTATGGTAGGTTTCCCTCATAAATATGCTCCTCTTCCTTGTGTAGGCACCATCCCCACAAAAGCTTAGAGCATTAATGGCTTACACACCCAACCATGTTGAGGTCTCCAGCGAAATGGAAGAATGCACGTTTGCGATGATGCTGGCCAGTGCCTGTGCTTTCCCCATGACTTTGAAAGCGGCCATCGACCTCGAAGTGCTGGAGATCATAGCAAGATCTGGGCCAGGGGCCCAACTTTCCCCCTCCCATATTGCTGCGCATATTACAACCAAGAATGCAGAAGCACCCATTTTGCTGGATCGCATCCTACGTCTCCTGACGAGCTACTCAATCCTTACCTGCACTCATCGCACGGTCGACAATGGGCAGCTTGAAAAACTTTATGGTTTGGCGCCCGTCTGTAAGTTCCTTGTTAGGAATGAAGATGGTGTCTCGCTTGCTCCTTTGCTTGCGATGGTACATGATAAGGTTTTCATGGAAACTTGGTAGGTCTTTCTTAACACCAACTCATTAGATCCCAAGTTAATCAGAGAATTGGGTGTTTTGGGTTTGTTAACTTTAAATTGGGAGAAAAACTAACCTTACGTAGGCTTCTACAAAATACGAGCCCATAACTCTTAAACACTCCTAAATTATTTACCTTCGCATCCATGTTAAAAATGAGCACACAAGTGATGCATTTGTTGGCGATTTTGACATCTAATGCCAACAGTTTCCATCCATAATTTCCAATTAATGCAAGAACATTTCCTTTAATTTTGAAAGGTAAGATCATAGCCAGTATTTATTGGTCTGAGGATGCACAGTTCTAATTGATCATCCCATATCAAAATTTCGTGGAACGGTTTTGAATCTGATTAAACAGGGAAGCCCACACTTTCTCGAAATCAGTTTCTGATTATCAATTGCGACAATTGATTATTTGTTAGGTGCCACTTGAAGGATGCTGTTGTTGATGGCGGAGTCCCTTTTGAGAGGGCATTTGGAATGAATGCTTTTCAGTACCCTGGCGTCGATGCCAGATTTAACGAACTTTTCAACACAGGCATGTTGAATCATTCCACGCTAATCACGAAGAAGATTTTGGAGACCTACACAGGATTTGAAGGACTAAATTCGTTGGTCGACGTTGGAGGTGGAGTGGGAGTAACACTCAAAGAGATAGTTTCCAAGTATCCCAAAATTAAGGGAATAAATTTTGATCAGCCTCATGTTGTTGCAAGTGCATCCGCATATTCGGGTATACGCAGTTCATCTGATCCTCTCTCTTTCTAATATAGTTCAGCTTGAAATAGATAAAACTTGGTTGCAGGTGTGGAACACGTTGCTGGAGACATGTTTGCTAGCGTCCCCAGCGGAGAAGCCATTTTCATGAAGGTAAGATTGTAAGAAGGTACTTTGGTAGATGGGCCTCCAAAGTCCAAAGCAAGTGGACCATATGTGCATATTATAGCAGACCACGTCGTTTTTATTTTTTGGCTTAATTTTTAATTTGGCATGGTCCACACGCCAAGTTCGTTGAATTCAGTCATTAGAAATACTGCAAGCATTCCATGTGGAAGTCATGATATTCATTACTTTCCCAGCGATTCACTTTGCGTTTGTGTTGTTGATCACAAAATGAGTGCAAGTTGATCGTATTTGCATGCGGTTTACAGTGGATACTTCACGATTGGAGCGACAAACATTGCTTGAGACTTCTGAAGAATTGCTACGATGCACTTCCTGACAAGGGAAAGGTTATAGTGGTGGAATACATCCTACCGTCTAAACCAGACACCAGTATGACCTCGCGTTCACTCTTCCAGCAAGATTTGCTTATGCTTGCTTACAATCCGGGAGGGAAGGAGAGGACAGAGGAAGAGTTTGAGGAATTGGCGAAGGGAGCTGGGTTTGCTGTTATCACAAAAGCGTGCACCACTTACAACATGTCGGTCTTAGAATTCTACAAGAAGATGTGATTTCTATAGGTTATTGATGTGGCTCTGAGTAAGCATAGGAGAGATGAATTTTTAGGCCTTCAAAGGTGCAGGAATTTTCGGCATCATTTTATTTTCTGATTTATTAAGAATTGGACTACTGGGTCCAGCGGGCCACCCGATGAATGGATGAAGTTCATCCCAGCTATAGATTTTCTTATGAAATTGTTCTCCGCCAGATGTGTTCACTTAATTTCGATTCCATGTTCGAAATAAAACATTTCAGTTTAAAAGAGTAAAAGGCGGGATGTCAATCATGCCATATGTGCTGTGAAGCCCCAGTGCATCTTAACCCGGCCAATGCTCTTACAATTTGCCTAGAAGTCCCGGAGGGTGGAGACTGGAGTGCTCAGCTCCTAATCAATCCTAGATTTCGTGAGGCATTAGGCCCATTGACGATATTCCTGTTTGAAATTTGAATAGATAGCGTCGATATTCACTACTGTTGATTATTTTCTGGGAAGAAACATGAAAGAATCTTAGGCAATCCTTTGCCATCAATCCCAGAGTGAGGCAGAGCAACCTTATATAATGCATTTATTGCTAGATTTAAGGATGCAATTAGATACATGAAAATGAAGTGGAATCAGCTTCCATGAAATTGACTTCACAAAATACTTTTGTGGAACTTTTTTATTAGAGCCTATCTCGATGATTCACAAAATTCAAACAAACTGCCGATTTTATTACCATATGTTTAACCAGCAACTCAAAGATCATTTCAATAAAGAAAATCATGTGGGTACATAGGCCATTTGAATTCATACTTGGGTGGATTTTTTCATCAAATGATTGGCAATCTCTCAAAGATGGAAAATAAGAAAATATTTGCAACTAAATCCAAACAAGAAATATGGGAATCAGAATTGGGAAAAGATCCAATAAAATGTATTCTATTTTAGTTAAAATAGAATAAGAGGCATTGTTGTCATTTCAAGTTGAAAGTAGGATTTTAGTCATGTAAGAGTATATATCTAATTGATAATAAATGTCATATTTAGAGTGCTTATATTTACAGTCACTTCCGTCTAAGCTATAGATCATTAAATTTTATATATGTTTTACAAAAATACTATTTATTAAAATTTTTGTTTATCACAAAATAAAAATTTTAGTTGTTATCATAAGATAATGCATTTGAAAAAAGTTTTTTTTATTTTATTGACATAAAAAATTAGATTTAACCTTCCTTAAACATCTAGTAATTATTAATTTTAAAAAGATAAATTTCATGTATTTTTTAAAAAAATTAATTATTATTATATACATATTTAATCAGGTTTAATAAGATTTAATGAGGTCTAATGGCGTTTAACAGCATCTAACAGGCTTTTGTTGGACTTTAACGGGCTTTATCAAACTCATCTAACAGCATTTAATAGTATCTAATGGACTTTAATAGCATTTTTAATAACATTTAATAGCATTTAATGGGCTCTAGGTCCCATTCAAATTTGACCCGAATATATATATATATATATAATATTTAAAGCAATTCTAATAACTAAAATCTATTTTTAATAAAATATTTTATCACAATATTCATTTATAAATAATTATACAAAATATTTACACATATTAGTTGACAGAAATAGTATTTAAGTCTTCTTAATAATGCGTAATGGCATTTAATGGGCTTTAATGCCGTCTAGTAGAATTTAATGAGAGTTAATGAGGTTTAATAACGTTTGATGGTGTCTAATGACATCTAACAGGCTTTTCATTGGACTTTAACTGATTTTAACAAGCCCATCTAATGAGTTTTAACAGAAACTAATATCCTTTAACAATGTTTAATGATATTTAATGGGTTCTGGGCCTATTCAAACTGGGCCCGAATAAACATAAAATATATTTAAGCCAATTTTAATGACTAAAATTTATATTTAATAAAATATTTTATCACAATAAATAATTATACATATTATTTACAAATATTAGTTGACAAAAATGACATTTAAGTCTCTTTAATAGTGTCTAATGGCGTTTAATGAGCTTTAATATTGTTTAACATTTGTTAATATGATCTAATAAAAACTAACGAGAGTTAATGCAGTTTAACGACATTTAATGGCCACTAACGTGAGTTAATGTGGTTTAACAACATTTAATGGCATCTAACAATGTCTAACAGCATCTGACTGTAACACCTGGTGGTGTTAAATTGTGAATTATTGTTGAAAATGAGAGGTAAAAAGTTTTATATATGATGAGTTGTGATGAAAAAGCTAAAAATGTGAATTAAGTCATTTGTGTCCAAATTTTGACATAAAATTGGGATAATTTAGACAAAGTGTTTAACATAAAAGTTATAGATCATGAAATTATCTTTCTAAAAATCAAGAATCACTTGATTCTGATGTCATATGAGTAAGTTATGATTAATACATAAAAACTGTTTTGTATGCTAAAAAATAAAGAGATGGGTCAATTTTAATTAAAATTTTGACATATTTGTGGGATTATTTGGAAAAAGTTATTAACATGAAAATTATATCCCTTAAAATTATCTATCTATGAAATAAAAATCACTTAATTTAGAGTTCATATGAGAAAGTTATGGCCAATGTACTAAACTTGCTCCTAGTAGGCGATGGGATAGGCGATTGTGGGAAGCGGCTGTGGTTTCTGTCCATCGACAAGATGCTGGGAGGCAAGCGCCTAGGGTGGCAGGCACCTGAGGTAACAGGAGGCTACCGAGTGGTAGCAACACTACTTTATAAAGTCGGTTCATCCATTTTAAGCCATTTTTTTCATCATGTTTCATTCTGTTTCTTCCCCTTTGATGCCCTAACCCCGTTTAGCTTTGTTTCTTGCCTATTTATTTAGGAAATCATCATGCCTAGCTAGAAAAACTTGTGATCTTTCAATTAAACCAAATTTTCATCCATTTGAACTATGAAAAATGATAGATAATGGAAGAAACATAGGATTTACCCTAAATGGATGGAGCCACATGGAGTTGGGAGCTTGGTCCTTCATTTGGAAAGGACAACTATGCTTGTAAGCAATGGTAAGTTCGATTTTTCAATTGAATCTCAAATTTCAGATTTTAGGATTTTTGAGAAAAGTAAATTTTAGGACTTAAATTGATGCATGTGCTTATCAATTCATAGGAGAATGATCTAATGAAGTGATTATTATGATTTGACATAAGAAATTTTGGATTTGGCATGATTAGATTTTTTGTGAATAGTAAAAATTGAGAATCTTATGAATTTTGTGTAATTAATCATGTAAGATATTAGATAAATATGTCAAATAAGAAGATTTCTTATGATAATTGTGAAGAAACCCTAAGTTAACTAATGTTTATCATATATTTGATGATTATAGCCTGACATTGGCTATAAATGATGTATTATAATTGACATTAACTCTATAAAGGATTATCTAAGAATGATGAAAAGACTAAATTCGAGGAAAGTGGTTTTAAGTTAAAGGCATAAGGTAAGTAGGCAGCCCTCTATTTGACTTAAATGGTTGATTGGAGATAATGGATATCCCATGTTTGTTCTGGATATGTGTGTTTTGGATGAGAGATTGTGGATGTTCTATGCTTATTTAAGAATAATGTTTATCTATTTTGTAAATACATGAATATTGGGAATTTGTAATATCCTATAGTTGAATATGTCCATGATATAGAAATGTAAGTATTAGGTATAGTAAGTATCCCTTGGGATTGAAATACATGGTATTTTGCATGTGATATCTACATGTAATTGTAGGGATAGAGAGTATCCTGTATCTTTAAGCTTATTCTTGTATATAGATGCCTGGTTAGATCGGAATAGTAGGAATTCCCTTGTGCTCTATCTATTGATGTATGTAATAGGCATGGTGGATTAATAGAGAATAATGTGTATTCCCTACCTGTATTTAAAGTGATGTTTGTATGGATCGTGAATGATGGGAATAAAGATTATCTCGTGATTTGTATATTTAGAATGAAATGACTAAATTTTAGAAATGTATATGTATATCTTGATGGAATGAGAAGCATTCCATGAGTTGTATATAGTGCCCGAATGGCATGGTCATGAGGCTATACCTGTATGACATAGTTTTGATGGGTGGTGTCTGTATGACACCTAGTATTGTATGATGAGCCCAGAGAGGCTCAGAGAAAATGAGGCCTAGATGGCATGATTAAAAAGTTTGATTGTATACGCCAGAAGGGTGTAAAGTATTGTAGTGAAGAGAGGAAGAAGTGAGCCTCCTGGAAATGTATGTGCATGCTATGATTCTTTAATAGTTTATACTCATATTCTGGATGAAAATATGTGGTTTCTGGTTTATTATAATTTTTATTTCTACGTACTTACTGAGTTGCCCGAACTCACGCCTTTTTAATCTAAATTTTTAGTTGACAGGTTAGGTGAAGACTCTCAATTAAAGATATGAAGATATATCTAATGGTAAGATGAAATGGGGATTGAAATCCCTTAATGTAAATATAATTATATTTGATTCAAAGGTTGTATCATTGTATATTAAAAGATCTCACATGATATGTAAATGAAATGTGATGACATGTCATGGTAATTATTCTATTCATGATATTATAGATAGATTTGTATTAATCCTGGAAAATGCATTATCATCATGATCTAATTTTGATCTTGGGCGAAGCTGTGAGTATGGGTCTAAGCGTTTAGATATAATTATTATTTTATAATTATGAAAATGTATATTTTATTTGATTTCATACATATATATCAAGTTCAAATATCTATAATACAGGGTAGACTCTGCCAGATTTAGGCAGAATATTTTCCTTAGAATGGTAAGATTTCCCTTAAGAAAAAAGAAATGGTAACTTTCTGCATCAGCCCCGATGTGGGGTGGTCAAAATGCATAGGGTGGGGGTGTGGGGCGTTACATTAATATGGTCTAACTCCAGGTAATTTTTAGGCCCATTTGAGAATTGTAGCCCACCAATAGCCCAGTTAATGGTGTCTAATAGCATGTAACAGTATCTGATGAGGTTTAATTTCAGGCCCATTTGAGACTTGCGGCCCACCACTATGATTGTTCATAAAGGCTATAACTGGACAATTAGGAGCTGCCAATCAGCATCTTTTTAAGGCTATGCATGGGGATTATAGGTTTATTAGGAGGAAAACTCAGGACCCTCTACACTTGGAAAAACATTTCTATTTTGCATTTTCATGAGACTAAAAAGGCCAAAAAGAAATTGAAAGAGCAAAGAAAATAGATATATTTTTAAACAAGAAAGCATAGATAATATTTAGAAAAAGTAAAGTTGTTAAAATAAAATACATGTGATGCAATTTTTTTTTTTTAAAAAAAATCATTTCCACCCAAACGGTAATGTTAGATGGATGGGCTTAGCCCTTGTACTTAAAAGGGTTTACCAATTAAGTTGACAGCTTTGGACCGGATTTTGGGAAGACATTACTCAATGTTGGCTTTCACTGAAGTTGGCATTTTTTGGCCCCGAATGTCGTTTAGGCAGGTGGCACACCTAGGTGTTATCGAGCATATTTGTTTTGGTAGTTTTTGGACAATGACTAGCCAATGCTTCAAAAAATCACAATGCTTGGAAAGCCTTACAAAACTTTAGTTGGCTGCATATGGGCACTGCGAATTAAAAATCTGCAATAATTTTCAATAAATTATCAGCTATTTGGACAGCTAAGATGACATAACTAGTCAAAGGAATATTTTTCGTGGGTGTTGATTAGTCTCCTATGTGCTCGTGCTGCATAGGGACAACCAACGCAAAAGAGACAGCCTTGCCATTTTTTAGCACAATTCGGACTTTAGTGTTACCAGCTTAATATCCATGATTTTATTGATCATGCCTTCAAAATCCCCAATAGCTTCAACACACCCAAATTTGGCCTATTAATAACAGTCTTAATTTTGACATTTTATATTTGAAAGGATGAAGGGGAAAAAAGAACAGCCTGGAATGTTAGAAATGGTAAAAGAAGAGTACGAATTTGGAATAATACATATTGACACTTGGTTTCTCAAAGCTGTTCCATGAAATTCTAACTTACAATTACTTGTCTTGTATGTATTAAAAAGCTTGTCGATAAATACAATAACACAAGCTAGCATAAGTTGCCCCTTTATTACTCAATACTGTTACCATCTGATGCCATTTACGAAGTAAAAAAGGGATAATAGTAAAAAGATTGAAAATAGAAGAGTTGAATGTCTTTAGATTATTCCCACATTTTCGCCACCTTCTTTCATCAAAACACTGTAGAAAATAGTGCATAAGGTACAAGAAATTGGGGCGATACACAAATCCACCCTGCTATATTTACACTATCCAATTTCAAATACCAGAGGCTTGTATTTAGCACTGAGAAATCCAATAGGTGGAAAACTACGTCACTTGGAAGGGTATCCACTGTTTGCAGCTGTGCTTTGATGTTAGGCAAATGCTTCTAAAATCGGCTTCTAGTTGAATGATAAAAATCCAACAGATGCCTGATATGCCTTTTATCTTAATTTCTAACAGTTGCTTCATTGACAGAATGCCTATGCCTTGGAATTTGGTTAAAGAGATTCAGTGGACATGAGCAGTAAGATCTGACCTGAAAGGAGCAGACAAATAATAAATAGCCTGCTTATGATTCATGAGGATCATTTTTGACAGAAAAGCAATGCTCAACTGAACTGAAAATTTGGCACTCGATGACTTTCAAGTGTTTATTGTTTTGAATGAATAAGGGTTAGTATAAATATTTTCGCCTGGGGCATTGAATCAGCACACCTTTCAAATGAATCATGATTAATGGAAAGAGTGCAACAGGAAAAATGTAATATATCCGAGAGAGAAAAGGAGGCTATCATGTGTATAGATGCTGCAATGAAATGTGATGTGGGAGCTGAGTGGGATGAAAGCTGACAAGAAATAACTGACAATCTCCTTAATGATTAGAACTGAGTGGAATGTGGGATGCATGCAATTATTGGGCATGGGAACTAACACTGAATAGTGTTGGACTACTGCCATTTGGGTAATTCATTGTGAGCCATAGACATAAAGATGACAGTTGGTGTCCAGGAAGCTGTGCGTGTGGAATCCAATCGATCATCTGAAAGCTAAACCGAAATTGACATGATTAAAACAAACTACCAATATGATGATACAGCACTGCTGCCGATATTGCATCTCTGAAATGGTAACTCTCACAAGTGACGAAAGAATACTCTGAAGGTAGGATGATAAGAAATAAACTCACAAAGATGCATCTATATGTTAGAAACACCACTCATATCCAGACCAAAAATTGATGGCCACAAGTCAGAATACAGAAAGGCAATCTCAATTAACATTTGCTCAGATGCTAATAACACAAAGTTACATTGAAAATTTTCAATTAAATACCTGCATGGGCAGAAGTTTTTGCAGAGTTTTGAGGCCAAATACGACAAGTGGTTCCTTCTGTAGACAAAGCTCCTACAACAGATGAAAAGGGTCTCTAAGAAAACACCGGTGAAAATGCAATTCCCAT
The DNA here is from genome assembly GCA_036873735.1 of Pouteria campechiana. Taxonomy (NCBI): domain Eukaryota; kingdom Viridiplantae; phylum Streptophyta; class Magnoliopsida; order Ericales; family Sapotaceae; genus Pouteria; species Pouteria campechiana. The sequence goes on along the minus strand of JAYJMB010000926.1, from coordinate 10,354 downwards.
AAACTCCGGAGATTCTAGACAAAAAATATACTTGAAACCCACCGCTGAAAATGCAATTCCCATAAAGTCCAGAGATTCGAAACAAAAAATATATTTGAAACCCACCACTGAAAATGCAATTCCCATAAAGTCAAGAGATTCTAAACAAAAAATATATTTGAAATCCACAATGTTCATTTAAAAAAAGCAAAAAAAAAATCCTACCCATGCATAAGATGGCTCTTTGCATGATTAATCTGAAACACCATTTCACCACCCTCATAAACGGTGTCACATGAAACTAATAGCAAACTTTACTTTGGAGATTCCCATGATAGAGTTAAAAAATTAATGTCTGGAAAGAAAGTGAAATTTGTATTAAAGAACAATTTTAAATTACCTTAAATCTCCCATCCATTATAAGTCTCAAACAAAATTATTTTGCAAATTCTTTTGAGGCTCTAATATATGATGGTATCTCCTAAGGATCAACTGATTTTGAAAGAAGCCCATTGACAGTTTCAAGTTTAGATATATCAGTGCCAATAAGCACAATGCAGGATTTTGGTGCATTCTCCCACGGTCTGGCTTCTACCCTTTTGACCCTACTCCACTGAAAGACAAACCAACTTTTTCTGCAGAATAGAAGAAAATAGCTAATCAGCTTCAATTTATCTGCAAACATCAGGACTAGCATAAGCTTTACAAGTTCAAGAAATCATTTGGAAAATTAGATCCCCAAAAAGTAAATGGTCATCAGAGTCATCAGATTAGCTTGGCTTCCAGTACTTTCCCAAATATGAAAAGGTTGATAGCAGAGGAAGAAATTTGCCATGCTAAAGATGAATACAGACAGCGATGAGTCAAAAATCCTAATGGGTGTCAGCATGTGCCAGTAGGAAGAAGATGGAGAAAATATTGGGAAAGGAGGATGGAGAGAAGGCTAGCAGGCACGAAAGGGCGTTCGGTTTGCCGGAGACCGGAGATTGTTGCCAGTTCAAGAACCCTAATGAGTGTCAACGTTTGCCAATGGGAAAAAGATGGAGAAATCATAGGAAAAGGGGATGGAGAAAAGGCATGCAGAGGGCATGGGGTCTATCGAAAATTGTTGCTAGGTCAGAAACCCTGATGGGTGTCAACATCTGAAGTGGGAAGATGATGGAGAAATCCCTGATGGGTGTTAACGTCTAAAATGGGAAGAAGATGGAGAAATCGCTTGGAAAGAGGGATGGAGAAAGGGCTTGTAGGCCCGAAAGGGCATATAGGTTAGACAGGCAACAGGATAGCTCTACCCCTCTACTCGCACACAACGTTTCCATGTTACCCTTTGACCGATTGATTGAGAATCCACCATTGGATTGATTTTTGACTGTCTAGATTAACGTTCTATTTTAATTAAAATAAAACCGATTCTATTGGATCCGACCCCATCAGAATTTATCCAACATTGCATTGTTGCACGATAGTTCGCCATCTGCGAGTTACAATAGAATTCTTTTAAACTCAAAAGCTAGAAGGAAGTAGATGATTTATTTGTATATGTATATTTCATGGCCCGTGGACGTGGTCCACACCTAGCCATGTTGAGGTCTTCGAGTGCACGTTTACCATGGTTCTGTACAACGCTTGCGCTTTCGAGCTTGATGTACTAGAGATGAAGGGTGTAAATTAGGTCGGGTTATCTCAAACCTCAACAATCCCGCGGAAATTTTAGATAGGGTTGGGATAACATTTTTAACTCGTACGGTCAGGTTAGGTTAAGAGAGACAATTTGATGGAAACATAAAGTTAAGATTAAGTTAACATAATTGTAACTTGATTAACTCGACTTATCCAATTTTAATAATTTTAGAAAAAATATATACAATTAATATTTGATCTGCTATCTGTTATTTCAAATAAAATTATAAACCTGCTTCTAATTATTTTAAATAGTAATGCAATTTTAAAGTTGAATATTATTTTTACTTCTTTCCTTTGAAAATCATATCATCTTAAGCTTTTTTCAATACATGAATCCATACATAATTATTTTTAAGGTTAATATATCTAAATTTATTCTTTGCAATCTATCACCTATTTGGAAATGACAGGTGTATGATATTAATATATATATATATACATATTACTATGGAAATATGTGCCTTCACACTCCTCTAATCTAAAATGAAAAGGCATCCATTCTATAAAAAAAAAAAAAAAATTTGATGGCACATTTCAAATTTTTTAAAATTTGATTCCACACCGGAATCATCGATAGTCCAATCTAGGCATGACTTCCATCAGTTGGAATTCTAATGTCACACACAACCTTACACCACCCAAATTAAAATTCTAAGCATCTATTCACATTCCACCATGTATTCAATCACATGAAAAATATGCATGCTCTTAGAAATTGTGATATCCCCGTTGATCCCACTTGTAGCACGTGGGAGGGGGGCAGAGGCGGCAGTGCATGGGTGTAGCATGGTGTGTCTTTATGAATGGTATGAGCTACATGCATAGTTGTCCCTACCGTTGAGAAATAAGGGAGTGAGCGAAAGAAAGATGAGAAGAGAAGAGGAGAAAAAGGAAAAGTAAAGACATTGGTTGCAGTTGGAGTGTTGTGATAAGAAGAAGAAGACATCTCATCACCTTCGTGGATTATCATAGATGTAAGTGGATAAATAGACCCTTTTTATCTTACGAATTTTCAATCCATGGAGGTCTTAAAATATTATATATAGGTCTTAAAATAAAGCTCTCTTAGGGTATAATACATCCTAAGGTTCAAAGTTAAGAAGTGATATGCTTACCTAATTTTATCAACAAAAATAAGAAAACATGCATATCACAAAAAGGACGTTGTCAGTGTAAAGAATTGGGCATGCATAAAAATGAATTTGTGTGATGATATAAATGTTATTTTTAAGATTTGAACTATTAGATGTATTCTAAATAATGATATTACCTTATGGTAAAAATTTGGGGTTGAAATGACTTCATTTAATTGGTTAAATTTAATAAATAGTAAAAAATAAAAATTCATTAGATCTTGAATTTTTTGGCCATAAACTGTATGTGGACCACACTAGATGATTAGGGTATTTCTTGGATATTTTAAACAAAATTTCTAAACTTAGAAAGTTAACATAATTATTGAAAATCAAATTTTTGATAAAAAAATAATAAGGGACAAAACGTCCCTATTAAAACCTGTTGGCAACTCATGTTGCCTATGTTTGTAACTGAGTTGACGCCAGGCCAGCGCTAGGCTCCAGCCTAATGCCAGCACAGGCCAGAGCCCAGCAAAGCAGGCTTAGCAGGAAGCCCAACGGTGGCGAATGACGACGGCGACTGCATTTGGTGGTGCGTTAGTGGGCTAGACCCACTGTACAGCCCAATTCTATTTGGCGAGCCTAGGCAAGTGAGTAGTCTAGGTGGGACCAGCACCAGTAGCCGAGGTGCCTAACCCAGCTAGGTTCAGCAGGCAAGGTTTAGGCGTGCCGGTGCTGACACCTTGTCGTTAGTCCGACGATCGTACCGACAGCTAGAAAACGTTTTCATATTTTTGGACCATATGATCTCCGATTTAGACGATTAAGGAGTCAATTTGGGGTTTTTGGATATTATGAATCAAATAGAAGGGTCAAATTATCCAAAATGTGACCAAATCATGTGAAATTGAATGGTCATATTTAATTTATTGATTTATGGACCCCATGATCTACAATTTGATTGATCAGATAGTTGATCTTGAGATTTTTAAGCACTCTGGACCTAATTAAAGGTCAAATTATTCAAAAGATGACCAAATTATGTGGAGATGAATAGTTAGAATTATTTTGGACAAATTCTAGACCCCACGATCACTGATCTGAACAATTAGGTAGTTGATCTTTAGGTTTTTAATTATTTTGGATCTAATGGAGGTGTTAGATTTCCAAAATAGTAACAAAATCATATATTTTTCTTAAATAACCATGGTAAATGAGGTATATTATCTTAGAGTGGTTGTGTGATCTGTTAAATCAAACTAGAAGTGCTCTAAGATAGATTCTTCTATTACTGTTCAATAAATTTCATATAATTAAAATGGATTAATTGCACTGCTAGTTGAGCTCACCGGTTGAGCTGTCTTCTAAGTGGGCTGGCCCGAGGGGCCTAGAACGCATTAGAAGAATATTAGATCATTTTGTTGGCGGGACTACCGGTTGAGCTCGCCGATTGAGCTATCCTTCCTAGCGAACTGTTCTGGGTGGCTTGGAGTGTATAGTACTAGATGAGATCTTTATATTGATAATAGAGCTACCTAATCAAGTTGGCCTAGAATATGATATATATTAATAGTGACACATGATGTAGATTATTTTTGGTACATGTGCTGATTGCATCTATTCTACTTATTGAGTTCATGACTCACCCCTTCTTAATTTTATTTTTTAGAAAAGGCAACACGAGAAGTGTATTAGTTTTTGGTGCAAGGGGTAAATGGTGCTAAGTGTCATTCCAAATAAATGTTAAGGGTAATTATGTTTATTATTGTATACAATTGTATTATGAAATTGACAGATATTGTTATCTATTAAGACTTTCTATTTACTTGTGGTTATCTATGTAGTTATGTATTATCTTAAGTGGGATGAATCCCAGAAGAATTCACCCTTGGTGTAAAATAACATTTATTTATATTGTTTTTGAGCTGAATTGTGACAGTAATCCAACGTGCCATTTCATTGGAATTCATTTTCAATCCATGCATTTGTGAATATAAAATTCATGCATCCATTGGATTTTCATTCCAATAATATCCATCACATTTGGCAAAACACTACAAGAAAAATCACTTAATGCAGCCAACATTTTGGCTGCATAAAGTCTTTTGTAGCCAACAAATCGACTGTTCGTTGGCTGCATAAGCCTTGTCGCATATGGCCAAATGCAGTCATTTTGTTGCCTGCAAAAGACTTAATGGAGCCAACAAAAAAATGACTGTATATAGTTATGCCTTGTCGCATATGGCCAAATGCAGCCATTTTGTTGGCTGCAAAAGACTTAATGCAGCTAACAAAAAAACGGCTGCATATAACTATATGTAGCGATTTTTTTGTTAGTTGCAAAAAACTTAATGCAGCTAACAAAAAAATGGATGCATATAGTTATATGCAGCTATTTTCTTACTGGCTGCCGACAACTAGCAAAATGCATATAACTATATGCAGCCATTTTGACCGACTGCATATAATTATATGCATCTGTTTCGTTGGCTACATATAATTATATACAGCCGTTTTTTGCTAGCTACATATGATTATATGTAACCATTTTATTAGCTGCATTTAGCTATACGCTGTCGACCCCTTTGGCTGCATATAGTCATAAGCTGCTAATTATTTAGCTACATTTAGTTTATAAGTAGACAACTTTTTGGCTGTATAAAAAAATAAATTAATGGCTTAAATATGAGCAACATCAATGTAGCAAGATTGGTCATTGCATTTAGACCAAATTTCACTGTTACAATTAAAATTTAATCAGTCTTTGGATAGCATAAATAAAAAATGCAAAAACAGTATATAAACTTCAAACTCACAATATGCATATCATTATTTGAACACAGAAATCTGTCTTGTGTGTGTAACAAATTGAAAATATCACCATATATCTAAACGCATATATGGCTAAACTTTTAGGATCACTCATATGTCGAGGCCTTTCATCAAAGGATAAAGAAGTTACAATCATGACCTATTTGAGGCACAAGCATATCATCTTCATAATATGCTCATTTTTCTTGACCCTTTTCATTGTTAAATAATCTTGTTCACAATATTAATAAATATGAGTCAATTGATAAGGCATAAAAGTAAGAAATAAGAATGGAAAAATTACGCGCCAACCATCGAATATGAAAGATTAAGTATAGATAAATACTATATAACAACAAATATCCAATAGGCTTCAAGGTATATACAAATTCATGAATCTAACAATTGCCACAAATCCATGAGAAAAATGGCACAATTGGTCTTAAAGAATTCCTTAGCAAATGAATGAAGCATGCAAAGAAAATGCACCATCAAACAAGACTAAAAAGCCATGAATAGAGCCAATATAATACAGAATTAGATGGAACTTATTTTATTAAAAATACTTTTAGTGTACTTGCCTCATCTTGATGGACAAAAAATTGAAAACCACTCCTGGCACTTGGCCACATGCATCCAGGCTTGTCTTTTAGTTCTTGCAACTACAGTAAATGGGGCACAGAAACAAAATAAGCAACAGCTAGAATAAAAAAAATTAAATGGAAGAAATAGCTTTGTATGAGAGAACAAAAGAATCCTCACCTTGAATTGATCCAAATCAAATACATGCAAATCATTATAGTACTTGCACATATAAATGACAAATAGAAAAGAGAAACTCATCCAACATCCCACAATAACTTTTGTAATTGAATACCAAACGAACCTAACTTTTTTCCAACACTAAAATGCATCCAAGTTAAAGGCACTTTCCAGCACACAACAAAAGTACTTCTGAGAAATTTCATCATTGAAACTAATTGACTATGACTGGATATTAAGCGAAGACAGTTGATATCAGATAAAAACTTCATAGACAAGTATATAGCTACAATATCCTTATTCCATTAAGTTCTAAAGTCAATGAACTAAAAGCCTCAAATTAGACAGTTCCAAGATCAGTCACTCTTTGAAAATTAATTGAAGGATGATAAAAGTTGCCTGCCAGCAGCTCAGCAATTTAAAAAGAATCTGGTTTTCAAGAAGTCAATAGATAGACAACATCTTCTTTCCTATTCTGGTTTTTTTAGTTGTCTACATCTTAGAGACAAGGATTCCCATTTACAATAGAAGTATGCACTATCGGCCAGCTATTTATATAAATAGAGAGCTAAAACTCTGTTTCTAAATAAACATGAAATCCCCAAACTGCAGCTTCCAACATTGAATGCCAGTCACCACAGCAATCAGCCATTGACTATTATAGGCAAAAATATATCAATCTAGTGCCTGTAAAATTTAAGATGATTAAGATGGGCAAAATGGTCTATAGGAGCTTCTTAAATGTTGTTGCTTTGTTCATTGCGATAGGAATCTTCTCGCGATAACTATAGATAGATTTTCTTCTTCCGTCAGCAAGTAAAATAATAAATTGCTAAGAATTTGAAACAAATGAAACATGGATAACAGCCTGTTGGAAACAAACCTTCCTAGCTGCAAGTTTATACCTTTTAGAATCCAGGTGAGCAAGTCCCACAGCACACCGCAGTTTTGCAACTACAACAGGATTCAATGGGTCTGGTGTCTGTTCTGCTTTACTAACATAATTTGTGACATGCATGAATTGACCCATCTCTATGCTAACCAAAAGCACATTAAAACACATCTGAAGAATGTGCCTAGATGTGGTGCCATAATCACGCATTCGGACATAGTTCCTGAAAGCATCCCCTAGCAAGCCATGAGCATAATAAAAATCTCAAAATCATTGTGCCCCATTCTGATGCTTTTTTTGATTAGATTTGTCTGAAAAGAAGCAAAGGAAGCCACCGCATTAATTTTAACAACTAAAACAAGGATTTAAATATAAAATCTCAGTACATGAGGTTTGATTACATAAAAAGATAGTGAACAAAAACAAACCAAGGTGGAAAAAGAAAAAAAAAAAGACAGGTTTTGAGACTCATGACAAAGAAAGAAATTTACATAAAGACAGCCTGATGCAACATAACCAAGAGCCTGCTATCTGGACTCCATTAAATTATGAAATGGACAGAATGAGATTCAAATGTTAATGCTTCATACCATACCACATCATACAGAGGTAGCAGAGAGTTTTCCTTATGATCGTTTGCATGAACAAGAGTTTAAAAACTTACAGGATCATTGAAGACTACTCCCATGCTTTAAGCATGGTATTCTCATTCCTTCACCTGCTCATCCGTGATAACCCATTGTCATAGTCATTATAACATTCATTCACCGACTTATCAGCTACACCCATTGTCACAATCATTATATTCCTTTTTCAAATCTACCAAAATAATAAGTATCAAGACAGGCAACACACGATGCTTGACAGGATGAGTTAATAACAAAAACGTTCATCCCATAAACTCTAAGGTGCCACCTGCATTGCTGGAAATCCAGCATTGATCTCACAGGACGCTCTATAAATATTGATTACCAATGCCTTCTACCTTAGGATCTTTACATTCTTTTTCATGCCTGCAAACAAATAGCTTACAACCAACTATGATAAGATACAAACTGATTCAAAATTTAAGATTTTTCCTATTTGGGGGGAGATTATCAAATGCGACAATGAATTGCATAGAGCATAAAAAATGCTGCCTCGATTCTGGAAATATCTTAGCTTCATATCCCCTGCGTAAATTTTACGGGCACCTCAAATCTTTGCTTCATATCCCCTGCGTAAATTTTACGGGCACCTCAAATTAGCAATCTCAATCCAATTTGAAAGTACATCCAAAAATACACCATCAACTTGAAACCTCGACCGTTCATCATTCATGTAGAAGCAAAACTACATTGCAGTTGCATTTACCTTCAACTGGCAGTGAATATAAAACACCAACAGCAATATAAACGTTGCTCCTTAACTAAAAGTCCTAGCTAGCTTTGCTATCGCATTTAATGAACATTTTGCATAGCTTAATTTAACAAGATATAAATTCAGCAGCGATTTTGTCTATAACTATCCTAATAAAAATTTGTGATTTTTGGGTGTGGCTAATTAACAAAATAAAATAAATTAACATATACCTACAAAATGCAGGAGCAATTACCTTCGAATGTTTCTTCTCCCAATACTCATCCATGGAGTCATCATCAACACCACCATCACTGCTTTCCTTGTCTCTACCATTCCCATCGGCTTCCTTCTCCACAGTCATTGCTTCCACGCCAACTGAAATCCGCCGCATTCTCTTCCGGACAACATTTTCGGAGTATGGTTTCTTCCGCTTGAATGCTTTGTTCAGCAATAAACGAGAACGACGATGCTGTCAGAGACGAAGACGACGACACTGTCGTCGATGGCTATTGTCGATGGCCGGCGTCGATGGAAGCTTGGAAGGGAAAGTGGAAACTAGGAACTCTTTTCGAACGGGTGAGAGACAGTGGAGGGCTTTTTTAATAGGTGCGAGATACAGGAGGGAAAATAATTTGGGGAAATTAGGTTGGACGGGCAAAGGGAGCAAATTTCGAATTTAGGTTTTAGCTGTAGTTTTTTAAATTTTTTTACTTTTAATGGGTAGAGATTTTGATGGTTATCCATTTACAAATTAGCAAAATAATTATCTATGTTGTCCAACTACCAAAAAACATCATTAAAAATATTTTGTTTATCAAATTAAAAAAAATTGACTTCCTTTATTAAATAATAGGCAAAATAATGATTGAATTATCATTCATTAAATTGAATAATAAGGAATGAGATAGAATAAATTAATACACCTTAAATCCAAGTCCTAGCTATATTTTTAATTAAAATTATCAATTTAGAATTTCTTAATATGAATAATAGATAAAAAATTTTGAAAAATAAACCTATTTCTAAACTTTAAAAAATTTTTGGATAAAACATATATAAAAAATGAGCACAGTAATACAAATTAGAAATAAATTTTTAATAATTAAAAATAAATTAGAAATAAAAATAAAACAATGAACAAAATTAGGCCAATTGTGTTTTAAAAAAAATGATACCAAAACACACAAAAAAAACTCTACCATTTACTGATTCAATTTATTCATACATGGACAATCATTAATGTCAGAAATATTGCTACCTAATTAAGATTGATCTTCTTCTCAAAAAATCAAAACCAAAATAGAATATTAATGTCCCATAAGAGTAATACGTGATTTTGCGTGAGCATGTCCGATCACTAATTTAATTAACACACAGATCAAATCTCTTGTACCTGATATCCATGTGTAAAATGTGTACATTAGAATGAAATGGTATTAAATACATTCATGCTAAAGTGTCATTGCTCATTTCCACCATCTCTTGCTTAGGTGCACATCCTTGCTTATTTCTTTTATATGATATGGTATTTATCCACCTTTATATATATATGTGTGTGTGTGTGTGTGTGTGTGTGTGTGTAAGGCCTTGATTCTATGAGACCAGCCGCATATACATAGATATGAGACCGATCTTAATAGCCATTGGATTAGGGCGGCGGAATGTCGTTAATTGGATTTCTCCAGATGATGGTACATGGGCATTTTATAAACAGGCCATTGTCCTGTGGCTGGTGATGAGAATGCAAAATATCATATTTTATTCTCCTAATACTTCATCTTTTGCACCTATTTGATTCCTAAATATACTC
>JAYJMB010000925.1:0-17392 GCA_036873735.1 Pouteria campechiana | reverse complement strand
AACACAATTGCATAAGAATAACAAATATCTAAGTATAAAAACGTATCTTATGAGTGAATGAAATCCACTCATCAATCCCACCTTTTCTCCTAAAATAACTTCTTCATATTGTTGACCGTTGGAAAAGATGGCAACCATTGAATGCAGAGATGAGAGCAGCATTGAATGAATAAGACCGTTTGAATTTTTCTTCCATTAAAGTGCATGCCTTTTTGATTTGTCTCAAGCTACTGCATCATTGTTTAGAGAAGAAGATGAGCTATGTTAAAAGATGTTCCTTGTTTTAACTTTTCACAACTTTGAAAACCTTACAGCACAACTTATTGCCAAAAATCGTGATTGATATAAGTTTGCACAATGTCGGCTCAAGTGCAGTTGCCATTTGTATGCTAGTCACATAAATTGAGTTTTTCCTCTAACAAGTTACAGCCTTTCTCTGTCTGCCATAAGTTGTAGATAAATTCTTCAAGGTTTGTCTATCAATTGATCTTCCATAGGAGTGATTTATTTGTTGCACATATCAAATGAACTTTGAATGGCTCAGATGAAGTCGAACTGACTGAAAGACAAACTCTTATTTGTCTGCCTAAATTCCTCTAAGAGATTTGTCTGTTGATCGATCCTTCATATATGTACTTTGCTTATTTTAGATAACAGGCTAACTCTGGGTGACACTAACAAAGTTGGACTGATCAATTGACAAGCTTCTCCTTAATATGAATAGATGAAGTAAAATGTTCTTCCTTTGTTCTTCATTGTCTGCTAGAGGTGACAAATGATCGCTTTGTCTTCTACTAACAGATGAAGTGTGCTTTTCTTCTTTTGTTCCTCATTATCTATTGAAGGTGGCAGACAAAGCTTACTTTAACTTCCTCAAATAGAAAGTATGGTGTTCATCTGATGTAAGCGATAGATGAACTATATTATGATTTTTCATGGACTGAATACTTTGCACATCACATTTGTCTATTGTAAGTTGTAAGTGATCATGCCTTCGTCTGTTAAAGCTCATTTTGGTCTAAGAAGTTCTTTATCTATTCAAGTTCGTCTATGCCTACTGTGCAACTTCTAATTTATCTTCTGCTTTGGCTGATACTTTGTCTATCGTAATAGATGACCTTTGATCTGCAGATAAGGTGAAGTTCTTCAATTGTTCTGCACACTTTGAGCAATAGAAGGGGTTTTTTCTTGTAACTTCTTTGTTTCTTCATTCTTTGGCTTGTCTGTCTTAGCTCAGCTAAAGTTGCACTCCTTTCTTTATTTGTATTGCCTTTTTGTCCTTAGACTAACCCAATCTTCTAACTTTGTAGATCAAACAAAGTTTTCTCTTCTTTATGCATGATTATTTGGGTAGCAATTTCTTCTTTCTTCCTTTATCTGAGTATTTGATGAAGCTTCTTCTTCTTTCTTCATCTTAGACAAGTTTTCTTTGGTCGATGTAGATAGCTTGAATTTCTCAAACAACATTATGCTCTTCGACCATGGCTTCATCTTTAACTTCTTATTTTGCATTTGTCTATTGACATTTCCTCATTGAGGTTGATAGGTAATGCAAACTTGTTGTAGTGCTTCTTCAAAGTTATGTTCATCTCTCATTACTTTAGTTTGTGGAAGCATCTAATGCAACCTTCTTTGTTGCTTGTCTGTAAACCTTCTATTTTCTTCTTCTTCTTCTTCCATGGTTTTCATCAGTTCAGCTCCTTTGGAACATAGTAGATAATTGTGGTAGTTTGTTGTAGATGATAATTATCCTGCACTTGAACTTTTCTTCACTTACTACATTGTTAGCTTTCATATATAATATCAAAATGTATTTTATCCTCAGGTAATTGTAATATTTTGTGAAGCAAGGATAATATACATCTCTATTAAATGCACAATATGAAAGCTTAAGTAATTCTGGTGCATACTATGATTTAGCAAATTTATGTAGTAAAGATTAATTAATGTTCATGATGTGTGCACCATAACATGAAGACTGTATGCTTGCATAATTAAACATTTATGATCATGTGTTTATTTTAATTGATATTTATCATACATATGATTGATAGAGATTTAAACATACAATTTTCTTATCTTAATAAAAGTTTTTTTTCATCAAAATCATATACAATAATGCTAACATTTAGCTCATCTGAAATGTGCTGCACTATAATGCCCTGCTCCCCAAGTGCTACCATCTTAAATTTTAGAGAAGGATTTTAACTAAAATTCAATGGAATCTCCCACAAAATGTAAGGATTTTGACCCTGTACAACATTGTCCACTTAATTTCACATGTTTAATCAATTATACATCAATAATACTAACAATAATACCAACAATAAGATTCCCCCACATACTACCTAGAATCAAAAGCACATGGCAATAGAAAATGGCATACTAGACTTGTGGAAATACATTCACACATATCACATATAATCTACTACAATGACATGCTAATATAACAAATTTGATACAAAACGCAATATACAATAAAATTTGATTCTCATCAAATTACAAATTCATATACATTACAAGGATTTCAACCCGAAATTCATTAAAGCCCAATACACTCACTATCTACTTCTGAACATGAGCATTAAACCCCAATTGGGCTCCACTACGTGACTTGTTAGCTAAAAATAAAAAATAAGAGGCGTGAGTTTGGACAAACTCAGTAAGTAGGCAAAATGTAAAAAAAATAATTAATAATCCAGTAAAATAACATGTTCCATCTAAAACATGTATGAATCCATGGTATGTAGATGTGCATGACAATGCAACATGTATTTATACTCATAGTGCAACTATTCTCCCATTATCAAAACATAGCTCAACCGGATCAAACATATCCTCCAAATGCACTGTCATGATCAAATCATTCTCATAATTAGGATTTATATATCATGTTATCATTAAGAAACTCCCAGCCAATCTCATCATCAATTCATTCCTTATCTTTAGCAATTCATTCTTATTAATATATATTCATCATTTATATACTCATAGTTTACAATCATTAATACTCCAATTCTACTTACCATTTCATCCCAACATATTCACACATTACGATGCCAACAAAGGCATAATGTCACCAAAGTTAGATCCATATCATTCTCATGCCTACAAGGGCATATCATTACCATTTTTGTTCCTACAAGAGCATGTCGGCATGGGCATGATACCATCAAGTGCCTGCAAGGGAAAAATGCCACCAAAGTCATATCCTTTTTATGCCACTAAGGGCATATCCACATCATGTCTATGCTAGCAAGGGTATATCCACACCAAGTTATGTCAGCAAGCGCATATCCACACCAAGTTATGCTGGCAAGGGCATATCTATAACATTTTATAAAAGTCATAATCACCAACTTAAATCTTTATCACTCATCCATCCTAACATCTCCAAACATCCACACATCTCTCCTAATACTCTTACATATCATCTCATGTCCATCACAATTCATGACTCATGATGGAATGCCATGTAATGCATTATCAAAAGCATTTCAATTAAATAAACAGCCAAAGACAAACCATTCAAATCCAATACATTAAAATACAAAATTTCCTCATACAAATTACACTAAAATCAAATATCATTGAATAATTTCTAGGATACTCACTATCCCCACCAATTTACACATTCAAATAACATAAGAAAACATCATTTTGTAAAAAAAAAAGCATGGGATACTCTCTATCTCTAGCAATCCACACATGCACACAATATAACAAACATCATTCTAGCATAATTATAGGATACTCGCTATCCCCAATAATCCACACATCCATAGAATACAATAAACATCCTTGAAAACACGATGCGAATATTCATGGAATATTCACTAGCCCATCAATGCATACATTCACAAGAATAAGAAAAAGAGGCCAACTTACCGAACTGGAGGTCCATTCCACAATTCCTTAAGTTCCATAAGTTGACTTCCTATCAATGCTCAATTACCCAACATTTATAACATGTATCATAATTCAAATGTTTCTCATATAAAAACAACTCTAATCAAGCCATTTCAAAATCATTAGGCATAATTTCTAAATGCCACAGTTATCCATCTCATGGGGTAATTTCTAAGTGTATTTTTAGTGCAATTCCCACTCTCATATCATTTATACTGCAACTCAACTTTGATCCCTCTTTATCCTACATTACATGCATTCCATCCTTGTTTTAATGCCTATTTAATGGCCAATTTGTGGCTACACTTGGATCGTTCATTCACATCCTTTCTCTCATTGAGGCATTTCATCAAACATCTTATAAGCATCATTTATTCAGCAATGGTGCAACAGAGTGTTTACAGTTTTAACATTCTACAATCCATAATTAACATATTTTAACATCAAAACAACTTTGTTGACCATTACACCCCAAGACACATTGAATTCTCATTCCACTTCATTAGCCATGAATTGCCCAACTTAGCATGCATCCCATCGTTGTCCAATTCATGGACAATAATACACACAACTTTTTTCTTGCATTAGACATCATAATCTCATGTCAATTAAACATTTAATGCATTTCTCCCACGAAATTCACACATAATTCATCTAATTTCCCCCCTAAAATTACTATTCATAAATTATGCCAAACTTTAGCAAAATAAAATTCACAAAACTAATTGGGGAAAATAAACTTACTATCAATTTCATATGTAGCTTCCACTCCAAAACAAGAATCCCACCTCAAAGCTTCAAGGATTCTACATAAATTGCAACAATAGAACTTTTCTCTCTACCTCCACCGCCCAAACAGAAAAAGGCTTGAACTTGGACATGTGGATGATAGCTTACATGCCTAAACAAGCTTATATTTGAGCTAAATGGCATGAAATGGGGTATAATGAACTATAGCAAGAGCTAGGGCATCAAGGGAGAAAGGGATGCATGAATTGGGGAAGAAAATAGGGGGTAAAGCCTTTAAAACATTAGTTTTTGGTGCTCTGCGGCTTCAGCAATGCTAATGCTGCGGTGCCCAACCAATTGCCCCCTATTTTTGCTATTTTTCTTCATTGAATCACTTGCTTTCTATCATATGTTTATCCGTGGTTTTTCCCATATAATTATAACCAATGTTTAAATTAATTATCCCTCTTCATGTCCACATTAAAATTTCAAAATTCCTCTCAAAATAATTAGAAGTAATGTCATATAATTCACCTTGTACACATACAATGCGTCTTCAACACTTAGTCAATTTATGCATTCATGTACATATTATCCCCAAATGATGATTATTTAAGAAATTTCCTCATTTTTAACACCCTAGGGATTACATTCATGCATGCTTTAGCATGTCTAAAGTATCGTTAAGCACCTCTAAAGTGAGGCTTCAGCACCTCTGATGCTCACTTCTACGTGCTTCAACACTACTAAAGTTGTCCTTCATAACATCTAAATCAAGTTTTACATTTGAACTTTGGCATCTAGCTTTATTTCTTTCAGCAGCATACTTTAGCACATCTGAAGCACCTCTGAAGTTACTCGGAAGCTTGTGTTTGATGCCAGACAATTCCATTAGCTGTAGTTTGGCCTCTAATTCTTCGATCTCACATCTGAAACACCTCTAAAGCTATTTTAGAAATAGTTTATGAGACTATAACCTTCATTCTTTAGACTCTCTAAACTTCTTCATTTTCTTAATTTGTTCCTCATGATTTCAGATGTGTTCTAGTCCATCTGAATTCTTCTTCTTAGTTCAGAGACATCATTCCTTGAGCATTCACAAGTTTCTTCCTTTATAAACTCATTATGATGGATCTTGTCTCTCATTTGAAGTTGAAGACATTGTCTACACATTTAAAGTTACTTCCCTAAATCTGTTATATATATATATATATATATATATATATCTGTGTGTGCGTGTGTGTGTGTTTGTATCACTACACGCTTGGAAACATAACTATTAGTGCTTTAACACTTCATTCAAATGTTTGCTCATCATCAAAACTTAGCTGGTTAATCACATTCATCAACCAAATCAAGCTAAGCAAAAGAGTTAGGATCAACACATGATTCCACTCATGATTTCACTAAAGTTTTGCGACATAATGGATAACCTAGAAGAATTTGCTTAATCACTCTTTGAACCCTCTTTTCTCAGAGTTATCCATTCCATTTTTCAAAATGCATAGTAAGTGTAGCACTATGAATAGAATTAGAATGTTTTTGAGTGCTTTCCTTTCCAAGGCTTTCGAGATTTTTCATGCATAGTATGCTACTTGCATTGCATTGTATTTGAGTCTTGAACTATTCTGCTATCAAATCAATATGTAATTATTTAGAAAATTTTGGAATTGAAAACTTTATATGTAATAAAGTAATAGAACGATCAATATATAATGAGTTGAAAGCACTATGATTGAAACATAAGTGAAATCAATCATATAGAGTTTTCTATCTTGATTTCTTTCCACTAATGTCTGTTTACTTGTACTTCTTATTTAATTTCTTAGTATTTAATTCTCAAAATAAAGTTAGGATTATTTACCACAATAACTAATGATTAATTAAAATATATTTCCTATGAAGATGATAACCGTCTCATCATTATACTATAAAACTTAACACTGTATACTTGCGATTGAATTACAATGAACAAGCAAGCCCTCAATGATGAAAATTGGATTATTTCCATGCAAGATGACCTAAACTCGTTTGAGAGAAATAAAGTTTGGTATCTAGTTCCTATATCCAAGCACATTGATGTAATTGGAACCAGATGAATCTTTGGAACAAGTTGGATGAAAGTGGATTGGTTGTAAGAAATAAAATAAGGTTAGTTTCTAAGGTGCATTTCCAAGAAGTGGAAATTGATTTTAGGAGTCCTATGCCCCTATAGCAAGATAAGAAGTCATAAGGATGGTACTTGCTTTTGCATCCCATATGAACTTCAAATTATTCCAAATAGCAACCCCTTAGATTTGAATTAGATGATCAACCAAATCATGTTTATAAACTTAGTAAAGCATTATAAGGATTTGATGATCCTGATCTAAGGTAGCTCAAGAGGAGGGTTTGAATTGAGCTTTTAAAGTTTTAGCCAATTATAAAATCAAAGTGCTAAAAATAAAGAGAAATCAATTACATGGCACAAAGTACATGGGTATTTTTATAGTGGTTTGGCCCAATATGGTTCCTACTCCACTCTCTAAGTCAGCCTCTCTTTCTACACTTAGGTTTCACTAATCACCTATTGGTTTTACAAGCTCACCAACAATTTATGCATGGTGGTTTTTAAAGGTCACAAACAAACTTATACAAGTTGGTTTTCAAAGCTTTCTAATAAACTTATATAGGTTAGTTTTCAAAGCTTACCAATAAACTTATACAAGTTGGTTTTTAAAGCTTACTGACAAACTTATACAAGATCAACAAGTCCCTTGTTTTTTGTCCCAATCAATAAAAGACATACAATAAGAAATGTCGCTTACATAGGTGATAAGTGAATTATATTCACTTCTATCTAGTATGGAGGAGAAATGGAGCAAAATCAAGGACTAAAAGTGAAACTCAAAGATTGAAAAAAAAGTGTAAGCAAAAGAAGTAGGAAAGTGGGTAGCAAATCTGGCACTGTGGCGACCAACTCAACCAAAGACACTATCTAGCAACCAGCAATTTTGGCACCGTGGCATCGCTGCACATGAATTACATGTGATGAAATTCTGCTCCCCGAATTTGCATGATAAAACCTAGTTTTGGGTAGTTTTAAGAGGTTCTTTTGCTAATGTTTTTAGACGTCTTAGGCTGGGGCTTTTAGGAGCTTTTTAAGGGCTTTGGAAGAGAAGAAGATCGGGGGTTTTGAAGATCAAGAGCATGAGTGGATTCAAGGATTGTAAGTCAAGCTGAAAGAGGAAGATTTTAAGTTTTCTTTATTTCATTTGCTTTCTTTCTTTGTATCTTGGATTTTATTTTGGGGATTTGAACTCTGATGATTTTGAACAATTATTTGATTGATTTATGCTCCATCATGAGTATCTAATCTTCCCAATCTAGAGGGGAGATGGATTTTAGGTGGATTTCATGAATTAATCAAACTTGCTTAATTAATTATGCAATTAGTTTATTTATGATATTCGGTGTTTAATGCCTTCAATTGATTAGCCATCTATTGAATGATTATGTATTTAAGGTTTAACACTTAAGAGAGGTAACCCTAGATAGGATCTAGGTATCACAACATAAATTCATAGATGACTCGCAGAGCTTCTAGGCTTTATGAGATTATTCCAGAGAATCCTAGATCTTAATGCATTCCTAATGTTCTGATTTTTATAGGGATAACGAAATTAGAATGTTAGGAATAGATACTTGACTTGGCACTTGGGAAAGAGAGTTGAGTATTGTTGTTCTTGCATGCTCGATTGATAAACCAATGCAATGATCAATCAATAATATGTTGAGAACATCATGAATGAAGCATAAATGAAATCAATCATCTGGAGTTTTCATGTCTTGATTTATTCTATTCAAAGCTATCCATTGTATTTGTCATTCAACTATTTATCTCTTAGTCATCCAAATAAAGTTAGAATTATTCATGGCAATAGTTAGTGGGTAATCAGAATATAGATTCCTTATTGATACTACACCCCTCTTACTACTATACTATAAAACTTGACGTCGTGCACTTGCAATAGAAGTTTAAGCGAACAAGTTTTTGGTGTCCTTGTTGGGGATTGGTGTTATTTTGATTTTTTGCCAATATTATCATAAGATAATTCTAGTTTTAATTTGGATTCAAACTTTTTACTTTATTTTCGATTCTCTATTCTCTTGTCTTCTTAACAATGCTACATCTAGAGGTTCATTGATGAGACATGGCATACAACACTTTCCAATGGCTCAAAGAACATTATTTGGCAAGAAAAGTCACTGGTTGTTTTTGTTGGTCTCGAAGATTAGGCAAAAACTCAAAAGGGGAGGGGTGAATTGGGTACTTAAAAAATATTCCTCAACCCTTTAGGATTAGTTATACCTCTAGCAATCAATCACTCAATCAATGAATGCGTAAATAAATAAGACACAATAATTTTTATAGTGGTTCGAGTAAACACTCTACTCTACTCTTCCAAAAACACTTTTCTCTTAGTGTCTTGGGTTTTACTATTATCAATAGTAGAAATACAATAGTGCTCCCAGCACTCTTCTAGATTCTAACTTTAGGGGGCATGAACACAGTGCTCCCAACACTTTTCTAGATTTTAGCTCTAGGGGGTATAAATAAATAGCTCTTGTTTCACTAAGATTATCACAGCTCTTCTTGAGACTAGTTTTAACCACTAGCTCATGAAATTTACAATGAATGAATATCAAAAGTTGAAGCATAGGTATTTCTAAATAAGCACAAGAGAAGGTTTTTAAAAATTGAATGTATAAGTAAATGATCTTCCCATAAGGTGGTTGTGAGCCTTCAAAGAAAGTTGAGAAAGGTTTGAATGCAAGACTCTTGACTCTTGAAGAATAGTAGAAGGTTTAGCTCAGATCAGTAAATGCTCTCAAGAGGATTTTTGAATGATTTTCTTCATACTTGGTTACTTCCTCCTGCTCTAATGATGCTTCATTTATAGGTGCTTTAAATTCTAGCCATTGGAGTTAGGTGAGCTCCATTAATGACAAAAGACCATTCTGATTCGTGTATTTGAATTCTCTAACTTTTGCTTAGTCTTTGTCGATTGAAATGCCTACAGCACTGACCTTAGAGAAGATGACTTCCAATTTCTCAATAAGCTTTGGTCAAGGTATTGCTGCAATGGTTGACTCTTTTATCAATATGAAATGGACAATATTCATGCTGAATGAAGACCAACATATTAGCTTGTCCATTGCTCATTTTTACTTATGGCAGACAAAGTATCTGTCCAACTATTCATCACACAAGGTTCTTTTGTCTTCTGTTTTGTCTTTCATAAGTAGCAGAAGAATCGTGGAGTTGTAGTTTCATCACATCTTTTGATGGATTGTCTGTTGTAAGTAACTGATAGATGCAGATGAATTATCCTTTCCAGTGGTTTATCTTGTGAATTGTCTGTTGAACTGTAGAAGCATGGATGACTTGTTTCTTTTGCACTTTGTCTATTGAGTTGTCTATTGTAAGTAACAAAAACAATGTTGGAACACATATGGATTTCCTTCATTGCTTTGTCTGATGAGTTGTTTGTTATAAGTAACAAACTAAGCATTAAGGCATAGATGAATTTTCTTCACCACTTCGTATGTTGGGTTTTCTGTTGTAGATAGTAGACAAACTTCATTGAACAAACAAACGCCATTGCTTCTGGTAGATGAATTTCTATATTCTACCAGATGAACTTCATTATGCTGCCAAACAACCTTTACTGCTCCTCTTAGAAGATATTCACTTCTCTACCTTTGTCTTTTTTCAATAGACAATCATTGGATAGACGAAGTTTGCTGTTGTGCACATTATTTTGCATTCATCAGATACATTCTCCACTTCGACAAATGAATGGAAGCTTGGTTGGTTCCTTTTCATTTGCGCTTTGCCTATAGTGTTACTTCATCATTTTTTCCTGCATTAGTCCATGTCTTTTTGGACAAAGAGATAGTCGTAAATTCAGAGAAAATTTGAACAGAATCTCCCCTGATTTACCACCATTATCTTATATACAATATACTAAACCATAATAATTATATAACAAATACCCTTAAATATGCAAATATAATATGGCTACGTCAAGGCCCTACCATTTTCTACACAAATTAAATAATTACCACCTCCAAAACACACATCACCACAACACCCACAAACTAAGATCGGTATACACTGTACCCTAGCTGTCAAATCATATACACCTACGCCATAAAATGACATGCTGTAAAACTACTGTCAAATCATATACACCTACGCCATAAAATGACATGCTGTAAAACTAAGTAATGATACATGTCTAATATACATCCAAAATTCATCCAATAATATACATCATCATACATCATGAAAAGGAGTAAAGCCTCTACTGGTGTCAAGGCCTAGCCCCGTCACGAGACCCAACACCTTGTTGGGCTCCGTCCTTTGACTTGTTAGGTAAAAATTTAAATAAAAGGGTGAGTCTAGGCAAAACTCAGTAAGCATGTAAGCAAAAAATATGACTATAAATAATATAATAAACAATGCAAATAGAGTAGTAAACAATGATGCAAATAGGCAAAACATGTCATGCCATATGCAGGATGTCATAGTTAGTCAGTGGCCAGGTTCATTAAGATTTTAATGTTAACTTCTCATTAATTATTCTATACGCATACTCATAATGATATTGTATACATAGTTAATCAGTCAATACTAGCTCGAATATCGATACGTCATACTGCCCTTTTGTATCTGTCAATCCATGATTACCTCTTAAACTAGTATACTACCCCACCATCATCCACACACTCCTTTTGAAATGGCATACAAACTAGAACACTACCCTTTCACTCTTCAGCATGTTAGGTCCATCTTGGCACTCCTTGCTAGAAGCCTGCTAGGCCCACATAGCCATATTGCTATATCCAATGCACCCCACCCTCATCACCTTACAAGAGTACCAGTTCTTATAAAAATGCCTACACAAGCTACTCAGGCCAATCATAGCAATTAGGCCATCCAGGCCAATAGCAATGCCCGGCCGTACTGACTGCCCACACAACCACCCACTGGCCAACCAGGCCACTCCTTGCCACATGGCTGACACAGGTTGGCACCACGGCCATCATAAAATACATAAACGAGCCACATTAGGCTCTGCGGCAATCAGGCGCCAAAACTAAATTTTATCGGCACTCCCGGTGGCGTAGAATATATGTACATAATTTCTAAAATAAAATTCTTATTTACTAGTTTATAAATATCCAATTGAACTGAAAATATTTTTGCAAATTACCAATAATATGAAAAATGTTCGATCCAATTTTCAGATTAAAATATAAAAATATAAAAAAATGTTAGACGAAATTATAATCTCTTTTTCCCCTCAAAATTTTTATGTTAATTCCACATAATATAATAGAATTTTTTTAAAAATTCCAGATTAAATTAATTCAAAATAAGAATATTAAAAATAAAGCAAATTTTCAAAAGGGTAGAATGCTATCAGCATCTCATTTTCAGGGTATTTAATGTTCATATTTGTTTGAGGGCTCAAATGGTGGAATTTGTTCATGAAATTTAATTTGATAGTATTAAGATATATATATTTTAATCTTATAGTTTTATTTTTGCAAAAAAACATAACTAAATTGGGTTTTAATAAACCTTAAGAGGGGTACTTGATAAGGTGTTCTATCAGTGCACTGTTCATCCGAATTCCATTGTTTTCAATGCAATTTAATTCATGCTAATACAATACATTAATTATGGTTGCATGGGGCAGATAATTAATGTTTAAAATCATATAACTCATATACAAAAATTTTAGATTACAAGTGCCCAAATTGTAATTATTCAAAGAAATCAAATTGAACTTAAGATAACTTCAAACAACTACTTGCTTACCTTAATTAATTGAGCAATTTACGAAGCCATCACACTCCAATTTCCACCCTCTAACAAAGCCTTAATTCCTATTAAAATTTTCAGCAAACCCCATTGAATTATGGTTTGAAATTCGTTGAAGATAAATCAACTTTTTGCATAATATTCTTTCATAAACATTATCACCATTTAAATTAGATTAAGCACTTACCTTAATCTTCAAATTCCTTTGGTGGGTTCCACTGATCAGCAATACTTCACCATGTTTGGATGACTACCACTTCTTGATCTCAAGAGAAAATATATCCCATGGCCCACTAATTACTTGAATCAATATTTGCTATGGATTACTTGAAGCAAAATTGTCTAAAATGAAATATTGGGATGATGGGGAAAGGGTTTATGTTTGCTAGCATGGGCTACAAAATGAAAATGATGGAAATGGGATGGGAATTGCAAAAGCACACTTTTTATATTATTTTTTTATTTTAATAGTCTATGCTCCACCCACTTCTATGTACATTCACTCTCTTGAATTTTCAAAATGCCATCAAATTATGATTCTTTGCACATGTGAGCCATCCATTTGATATATCATATACCCAAATCAATTTCCCATCTATTTTTTCCATAATTTCATCATTTATTTTTTAATTAAATTTAATTAAATTAAAATTTTCTAAAAATTGCTAGTAACTCAATTTTTTGGCTTTACACATGTAATTTTTAATTTTTCTTCACCTATTAATTATTAATTAACATATGTCCTCATCATCCTCTTATTAATATAGATATTTCATCCATTTTTATAATTGTTTGATAATAAAATTTCTTAAAAATTATATTTTACAATATGTTGCACTGGAAAAAAATTATCGAAACTTTACAATAGTGAAAATTTATATTTTTGAAATTTCTAGGGTCTTACATCATCAGTACATAATCTTTAATCAAGTTTTATTTGCCATCAAAACCATGCATTTATTCTAACATTCTCCCCCTTTTTGATGATAACAAAACTTGATTAAAAATTTTCTCATAAAAGATAATTCTCTTTCTAAATGTATGCAGTTAA
Source organism: Pouteria campechiana (assembly GCA_036873735.1). NCBI lineage: Eukaryota > Viridiplantae > Streptophyta > Magnoliopsida > Ericales > Sapotaceae > Pouteria > Pouteria campechiana. Next base: position 3,827 of record JAYJMB010000925.1, on the reverse strand, counting down.
ATTTTTTTTTGCAAAGTTTAATAATTTCTTAAGTTGCCATATTGATATTTCCCTTAACTTATTTTATATGTATGCTCCCCCTGATTATTTAAAGATTATACTCTTTTGCATTCCCCTTTTTGAGATAATTTGCAGATTCTTTTTTTCCCTTTTTGTTAGAAGCAAAAAGAAAAATATAACATAAAGAACACACACAGATAGAAGTAGCTTGAAAATGATGAAACTATTTTATTCCATTTCAGTACAAACAAAGCTACAAATAGAGATAAAAATAACTCAGCCTGCGTGGTAAGGGCAGGAGAGGTTTTGTGTGAGACTGTGGATGAGGGGTGGTGGTGGTGGTACAGAACTTTGTATCATAGTGAGCGATAGAAAGTTTCAAGGAAGAAAAGAGGGAAATGAGATAATAATGAGGCTATTGGAGCCTCCTTTCCCCTCTTTAAGAGCCCCAGCTAATGATAAAGTTGTATCTAGGGGTAAAAGTGGTTGAGATATAAATCATGCTCTTGAGAGCCACATCTTGAAGAGAAATACTTCTAACCATAGAGATGATTTAGAATATTGTTATGAATAAAAGTATATCTTCCTAGCAACTTCAATTTCCCCCACATGATTGTCTGCCTTTCATATATTCTTCCTAAATGCCCTTCCCTGAGTCGCTTCATCATTGTGGTGTAGAGAAGGTTTGCTTGTCATGAGTTAAAATAGACTCGATGCGGGGCTATATGTAACGCCACGCCCTCCTAGGGTTGTTACTCCATTTTATATCGTAAATCCACATGATCATACCATGATTTTCCCACCTCTAGGGTGGGTTGCTTTAATATTTTTTTAGTTGACCTAATTTTTATAGAAAATTGATAGTCTCCCTTGAAAATAGGATTGTCCACCTAGGTACAAACATTCATCACATGTTATGATACATTTTTTTCATTATAGTTCATAAAAGTAAGAAATTATACACTCCAATATTTCTCTAGTCATCCACACAACATCTTTATAATTCCACAGGCTCTCCGAGGACCGCGATTGCATCATGATGACAATGACTCCACTACACTACTATACAATTTCCATTCCAAATACACTATACACCTCACATTACAAATTACATTAATATGGGTATAAATTACAATTATACATTATGACACATAAATTAATTACTATTACAATATACATAAGATGGGAATTTTCCAATTACCATACAAAAAAATTACAAATTCAATTATTATACTTTCTTACCAATCTTGCTTCTTCTAAACTTGACTTGTCAACTAAGAAAATAAAATAAAATAAGGGTGAGTCTAAACAGACTCCGTAAGTAGACTGCATGGCAATCAATAATTTAACAAAAATCAATAAAATCTCATTCATCCAAGTAAATAGGGATCCATAAGGTATCCCACACATCAATCCAAATAGATCCATTTTCAAACTCAATACAACATCTAAACATGTCATAACATGAAGAATATAACATTAATTGCACATTCTACAGTAAATTATACGCTCTAGGATAATCGCTTATCCCAAATCACACATATACGTAACATATATGCATACATTATAATTTACATTCATGGTATAACTACGATCCCTTAATTCAAACATCCATACACAAGAATAACAATAGCAACTATAAGTAAGGAATATCTTTTATCCCCTCCCAAACTATACATTAACATAAAATATGATAACGTTGTATTATATAACAATCAAAGACATACACACATTATAGCATTTACTAATCCCAATTCTCATACATATTCACATTGCATGCAACAAGAAATGGGATATTTACAATCCCATCTAAGTTACATACTTAACTATCAATCCATATATTCACATATAAGCACATTATCAAATTGCTTAGGAGATAAACACTACCCCCACTCAATAATACAAGCAAACATGCATAGCCTACTTACCTCAAAATAGTCCACTTCATAATCCACATTTCTTCAAACTTGACTTTACGCCCCCATGCTAGAAAATCCTACACATATATCACATGAATCTCATATCTTATTTACATATACATATACATAAACAATTTTCATTAATATAATGAAGCATAATAATTAGAATTTTCAACCTAATGCTCTCATTGTATTTTACATAATTTCATTTTTCCACTACCATTATCTACCTACTCCACAACCATCCACATACTCCTCCCCGAGAGGTACACAAATCAGAACACTACCCTTCACTCTTCAGCGCATGAGGTCCATCTTGGCACTTTCAGCTAGAAGCCTGCCAAGCCCACACAGCCATACTGCTGTATCTAGTGGAACCCCCGCCTCATCGCCTCATGAGAGTACCAGTTCTCCATAAACATGCCTACACAAGCCACTAAGGCCAATCATAGTAATTAGGCCATCTAGGCTAATAGCAACCCCCGGCTACGCTGACTGCCCAGACAACTGCCTCTTAGCTAACCAAGCCACTCCTCGTCACATGGTGGATACATGTCGGTGCCATGGTCATAATAAAATGAATATATGAGCCACGTAGGACTCTGTGCCAACCAGACACTAAAAATCAAAAATACCGGCACTCTCGGGGTTGAAACATATATGTAAAATTTCTAAAATAAATTCTTTATTTTATAATTTATCCATATAAATTTGATCTTAAAATTTTTTTGTAAGTTCCATATAGTATGAAAATTGTACAACCAAAATATCATATACAAATAATTTAAATTAAGAAAATATAAAATAAGATACAAAAATATAAAATAAAAATTATACACGAAATGTTACTGATTGTTTTCGTCTGAAAATTTTTCTGTAGATGGAAATTATCATAGTATAATTTTTTTAAAAATTTTTAGGTCAAAATGACTTCATTTTATGAAACAAAAAATAAAATACAAAAATCAACAAAATTTGATAAAATGGGCAGCAGGCGAATTTTTGGATATTTACTTCCCTGATTTTTTTGGACCTATTAATGTTTAAATTCTTTTACAAAAGGGGTACTTGATAAGCTTTAATTTCATTGTCCTATACACATGTGGCCCACTTCGTGGCATCATAGCTCCTGATCCTAATGTCCAATTTACATGATCTTGGACATTTTAAAAAGCCCACATATCCCTCTTCAATCCCCAATTAATAAATTATTTTAAAATATTCCTTAAATATGATTTAAACTTGCCTAAAGTTAGCTAAACCAACCTGTTAGTCTAGTGAGATAACACTTTGTTCATACCTAACTGCCATCCTTAATTTCCTTTGTTTAAAATTATTTCAATGACTCGTTAATATATAGATTAAGGCTTAACCTTGAGTGATTAAGGCTTAATTACATAACATCCTCTTAATGAAATTTCCACAAATAATTAGTGGACAGCTTGGTTATATCCAACTATTATCATCATGTAATTGCTAAATTTTAATTCCATCTACATTAAATCATGTATTAAGTTAATTAAAAAAATAATTAATCATTAATTACACCAATTATAACTAATATCATCCATCAAAATTTCTACAAAACCCTAGCCTAATCTTGTCCACATCATTCAACAAAATTTCACACATACTTCAATTAAACAATCACCATACATAATTAGGAAGTTGTATTAATGAATTACTTACCTTTAATCTATTATTTTCTTAATGGGTCCCACCTGCAGCAACTCCCACTTCAATTTTTGCAAACCTTATTTATAGGCATTTCCTACAATTTCTCCCAACCCAAATGGGCTGAAAGCTTGGGATGCTTGGGGAAGGAAAACCCACGTTGAAGAGGTGCTTGGACGTTGGAAGGAGATGGGTATAGCTGATATTTATATTAATTTTTTTATTGGTAGTCCA
>JAYJMB010000924.1:0-17393 GCA_036873735.1 Pouteria campechiana | reverse complement strand
ATTATCCATTATTTCCAACTAAGATCCGCCTGTTCATTTACATGTATCAAATTTTTTAAATTATTTTAAATATTATATGCTTATTTTGTATTAAATTTTATTAAAATAAAATACCTCCTAAGTTTGTTGATGTTGCATCTTTCGTATTCTAATTTTAAGATTTTTAATTATATATCTAGAGTTTGCAGCAATTTCAAAAATTTCCCTGCTATAAGCATCAATTAAAAAATTCTCAATAAATTTTAATAAAGAACAAAAGAATCTTACAAATAGAATTAAATATGAAAATTTAGTCTAATTAAATGGTTTAAGGGATTATTTGGAGATTTTTTAATAATACAATTCAATTAAATTTGTAAATAATGTAAGTTTTGTATTATTTAATATGATCATAAGTAGGCAATGTAGATCTATATAAGTATCTTTGTCTTCTATCAAAATTTAATAGTGAGCTTTCTAAAAGATACCAATAATGAAGGCTTTTTCTAAAATGCCACAAACTTTAAGAAAATTGTTTTTTATTTTGCTAAAATTATTATATATTTTAAATGCACTCTTTTAATATATTCGCACTTAGATAATAATTATGTAATTTTTATTTTTATTTTTTAATCATTATTTTTATCTTTTTAATTATTTATTTTTTAAGCATCAACTCATATTTTTTCAATCATTTTTTTAATTTCTCAAGTACACACTAACTATTTTACTCCTTATGCTATCTTATCTTGTTGCAAGTCACTTTTCATTATACCATCCACCAAGTCCAAATCCACAGGAGGGAAGACATCACTGTCTACTTTGCCAGGTTCAAAATACACCCACAGGAAGGCAGGTGGCAAAAATCCAAACGACAAAGACCAAACTGGACTTTTCTGTAATTTCATAAGATAGAGGGAGGTGTTGCCAATTATCTCTCTAACGTGCGCCCGGGGTGTTTGTTCACCCGTTCTGGTTCTCGGTCCGTCGGCTACGTTCTCAGCCTTCCCTCCACACGATTTTCTTATCGACTTCCCTCAGTTTTCTACACACTCTTTCCCCTCCCTTCAATAGCTCGCGCCCATGAAAAGCAATCTCTCCGCCTCTCACTCCGCCAAATCCACCAGGTCTGCATTCCAACATCCACTACCAAGAAAAACCAACTGCTCATTTATCTCCATTTGCACTGAATTTACAGTATAGAACCTCTGTTTTTTGCAAGTGGGTCCAGCATTTTCAGTGATCCAACCGTTGATATCATGGCATTCCACCTACACGTTAGCCCTTTTCAGCGATTTGGGCATTGCTCGTTCTCGACTCTCTACGCGTTGGGCCCTGTTCCATCTCTGTGGGACCCACAAATCTATGGTTTGAGCTGCTACATCTTTGTGAAGTGGAAGTTGAAATGCACTACAGGAAGAAAATTAGAGTAGCTCAAGTCCCAGTTTCTTGTATTTAACGTTGAATTTTCGAGTGAATTGGCCTCTCCCATTCAATGTCACAAGGTTCAAGTGGGGCGGACTGAGTCCATTCTGGATGTGCATGATCAAGGTTTTGGATCACTGAGGCCCATTTATATTCATCGTTGGATTTCGATCTAAGCATATGAACTGCATTTTGGTTTTTCATTGTTTACATGTCTTGAATGTTGAGTTTGAGTTATTCATTTGTTTTGTTTCTTTAGAGAGTGATGTAATGGGGCTAAACTAGTAGAAATGCAAATTCCAGATCAAGCATCTTTTTATCACAACGAGGCATTCAGGTGCACAGTCTGGTGTTCATCAGATAGCTTGCTCATTCAGCATTGGCTATGATAGGATGTCTCATTCTTCATATGAGCTGCTTCTTGACAATGGATGCTCAAGAGCAGCTTAAATGATACACTGTTGGAATTTTGGGCTAGAAAAGGACTGCTGTCTAAATAAACTTATCTTCGTAAAGTTTCTGGAATCAGATTTCTTTAGCAGATAGAACATTCTTGATATGGGTGACAGGTTGTAGGTCTAGATTATTCATGAATCATCTCATCTAATGGTAAACTGAGGTATGGTGGGGTGTCAAATGAAAAAGTTGTGGGCATCAAATATGAAGATAATTGGAAAAAGTTGGGAGTTTCAAATTCGATGACTGAAATTTTTATTTTTTGGCTTTTCTCATCCACAATGGGGGCCATTAGATGTTGAATATTACTGTGATTATTGCGTGTATTAACACCCTTCAGCATCATATTGGTGAACAACTTCTTTGGCTTTTGCAAGGATTTGTTTGAATTCACCAACTTATCCCTTGTTTCAACCAAAATTATAGAATTAGAACTTTATTTTAACTTGGATGATAGTTAGAACTCTTCATGGACATACATAGATACTTGCATATATGTATGCATGTATACATATTTATTCATATGCAGACATAAAAGTTTATTTCTACCTGATTATCCATGATCTATAATTCTAACTGCAGAGTATGATCTTATTTAGGTTGCATGTGGAACCCAGGGTATTGTAATATGGCATATGCTGCCCATTCAACTTGTTTCTCTTATGATGAAAGCGCCATTGCCAGTCTTCAATCAAGCCGTAGATGTAGCCAAAAAGTGCTCAGAAGCATCATCCAAAGCAATCCGAATCTAATCAAGGCAACATGGAGATCCAGTCACTCAGGGATGTCTGTGTCAGCAAGATCTCGCAGAAAGTGTTCTCAGTTGGTCCTTAAAGCATCAAATCTCATCTCAGGTCGGAAGAAAATTGTTGCCGCAAGAATGGTCAATGCTGGTGCAAGCAATTCCAAGGTAGTTGCCTCACAGGGTTCTAAAGCACTAGATTTGTTATACTTAGTTTAGAGAGGTGACATTTATTTTTGTTCAATGGAGTAGTCCATGTGTGGCCTGGTGCTTTGTGATATAATGAACCTATCACTGGATTGGTCTTCTTAATCTCCCTATTCAGGTAAGTTTATTCATTCAACTAACATGGTTAACTGAAATCAATGGCCACCATTTAACAGGTGGCCTACTGACCATTAAAATCATCCCTGTGGAGGAAATTTGGTATATCCAATTTCCATCATGAAGGCCACCATATGCTATTTGGATACTGAGGAGCTGGGTCATTGATTTAGCATGTCAGGCCCTGGCAAATGTTTCCTCTGCAAATGAAGCTGTTTACTTATGTGAAGTTGTTGTCAGATGATAGTCATACTAAAGGATTTCAATTTTCACAGGTAGAGGGAGAGGTAAGAATTTTGACATCAACATTGTCAAATGTAGTGAAGCACTGTAAACATGCCCAGAGTATAGCAGTAGCCGGTTTTCTGGCATTTTCAGTTTGGGCGGTCCCACCAGCAGATGCAGTTGATGCACTCAAGACATGTACCTGCCTATTGAGAGAATGCAGGTTTGTTTATAACCAATCGGTCATTGATCATGAAACCATCATTGTTTTAATTTGATCATGGAGCTTGTCCAATATCCTTTTTACAATAATATAGTGGTAGTTCACTTATTATTTACTGGCATGTCAGCCAGATCACAAGATTTTCACTGGTAAAATCAATTGGATATGGTTCATTGACAAGTAGTACTATTTCAATGGCCTGGAGACTTCTGTCAATGTTTGTTAAAGTGACACTAGAAAAAGAAAAAGTAAAAAAAAGCAGCATTTATTTTTCTGTCAACTGGGTTGTTAATGTTGCTGAGAAAAAATTGAGAATGTGGCCACACAGAAAAAATTCAGATTCCATGAGATACCCTATGGCTTCATGCAATTAAATTCATGGAAGGTACTGTGCTTTATTTGGAAAATATACCACAACTTGTTGACAGCCTGGTATTCATTTTCGAGTCGTGCTGAGGCTACTTTCAAATCATTGACCTTCAATCCTGCTCCCCAAGCCAATTTACCACTATATGCAAGATGTGATGGACCACTTCATCAGAGTGCCAGCACATAGAAATGAGTCCTGCAGTAGCTATAAGCTTCCCCACATCTTCATTTACTGTCGATTATGCTTACTTGTTTGCATGGTTTTTTTTCACTGTTTCTGTAAACCAAATGCTTAAATGATGTCCAACTACTTGATTTCTGCGCTGCATCAATTGGAGAGCCAAGTTGTACAGATCAGATGCTACTCCAGAACATGTTAAGGGGATCATTCTAAATCCTGTTAAGTGAATAGCCTTTACATGAATGTCATTTTAATTTATAAAGAAAATTTTTCTTCAGGGTGGAATTAGCCAAGTGCATTTCAAATCCATCTTGTGCAGCTAACATTGCATGTCTGCAGACATGCAACAATCGACCAGACGAAACTGAATGCCAGGTTGGTTGAATGCCTTCTTAATCAAGTCATGATCCTCCTCTAGTAGATAGAAACTAATTATAATTCAATCCATTTCTTAGGCATTTTAATCTTGCAGATTAGATGTGGGGATCTGTTGGCGAACAGTGTTGTTGATGAATTCAATGAATGTGCTGTCTCTCGCAAGAAATGCGTTCCTCAGAAATCAGACGTTGGTGACTTCCCAGTCCCTGACCCATCAGCGCTTGTTAAGAGCTTTAACATTGCAGATTTCACTGGAAAGTGGTACATCACAAGTGGCTTGAATCCGACATTTGATACCTTTGATTGTCAGCTGCATGAGTTTCATGTGGAGTCTGGCAAATTAATGGCGAATCTATCATGGCGAATACGGACACCTGACACTGGATTCATCACTCGGTCAACAATGCAGAGATTTGTGCAGGATCCAGAGCAGCCAGGAATGCTCTACAATCATGACAATGAGTACCTCCACTATCAAGATGACTGGTACATCTGCCCTTGCCACATGCATATTCATGCTTACTAGTCTTTTTTGTACTATATTCATGTAATTATCAGTTTCTATTGTTTTTGAGGTTTGTCATGCACACTATTCCATGGAGGGAAATTTGCAATGTTCAACGTTGCTATCCATGCTATCTAGTGCAGATATGCATTTGCTTTAGAGATTTAAACCATTTATTTAAGAGGTCCCTGTTGTAGATTGTGGGTTCCCCAAATTTCTACTTCATGGATAATCCTTGCATGTGGATGGTATTGCAGTTTTTTTACATTTGGATAACTTGCTGTTGTTGTCTATTCCTGCCATATGTCTCGGATCATCCAATAGTAGAAATCCTAGCAATGTTTTTTGTATCTTGAGAAGGAAATTTGCCATGTATAGTCATTAACATCTCTCATTGGATGGATGATGAGTCTAACCATCCAATTGTTGCCCATCAAAAGCTGACCATTTATTTTAATCGGCACATTGAAGAATAGAGTCTCCAACTGGAGTCATTAAACACTACTAATAATTGAGGCCATTAGATCAACAGCTTCTGTAAACAAGTTGTGGGCTCGACCTAAACCGTTGGCAGATTATAGATAAAACCATTTTTCTCTTGTATCAACTGCCACATTATACATCTTCATGAACCTATTATCCAGTATGCACCATCATCAATTGGCATTGAAAGCATTCAAATTAATGTGTCTTCTGTAGGTACATTTTGTCATCAAAGATAGAGAAGAAAGCAGATGACTATGTATTTGTATACTACCGTGGAAGGAATGATGCATGGGATGGATATGGTGGCGCTGTTGTGTATACGAGGAGCAAAGTCCTGCCTGAGACTATAATTCCTGAACTAGAAAGGGCAGCCAAGAGTGTTGGACGAGACTTCAGCAAGTTCATCAAAACGGATAACACCTGCGGGCCTGAACCTCCCCTCATAGAAAGGTTAGAGAAGACAGTGGAGGAAGGAGAGCAAACCATTGTGAGAGAGGTTGAAGAGATAGAAGAGGAGGTGGAGAAGGTGGGAAAGGTGGAACAGACTTTGTTCCAACAGCTGGCAGAGGGATTAAAAGAACTGGTGAAGGATAAGGACTATTTCTTAAGAGAATTGAGTGAGGAAGAGATGGAGATTTTGAAGGGGCTGAAAATGGAAGCAGCTGAGGTGGAGAAGGTTTTTGGGCAGGCATTGCCGATAAGAAAGCTAAGGTAGTGAGAGAATTCATCAGAAGAAACTTTATTGTTGCTCAAAATGTGTTAAAGCGGATGAAATGGGATGTTCACTGATTGGTATAGAACATTATTTCTTCTTACTGAAAATTTCTTCGCTGAAATTTTTTTGTATACATGGTATATTTCTTTTAAATGCATTTAAAAGCGAATGCGGATTTCCAAGGATTATTTGTGGCAGTCATTGTTATCACATTTCTGTCTTTCATAACATTGGGAAACCTCTAGCGCCGAAACAGCTTATCTTTCTTCTTTCTTCTAATGAAAAATTTGGCCATTAATCCTATTGGGTACATTTTTATCAAAGATAACCCAACACTCATTAGCTATTGGAGAGCTTTTCTTTCGACAATTAATACCATGAAATTCTTGCATTGTTTCTTCGTGCACATGTAATTCTTGATAGCATCATCATCAATAGTATCCTTGGCCCTGTAGATTTGATCTGGTAGCTAGTATGCATATGGGCAAATGTGCATACACCTGATTTGTAAATGCAAGTGGGCTCGAGAAGCCTACCGATGAAGCATGAAACTCGGAATTTGGGGAATCATATCTTAGTGTAAGAGAAGGGACAGCAGCAAACTCACGGGTAAAACTATCAAAATTGCATTCCCTTTCAAGAAGGGGAGCACTAAGGGAAGGGTAATGGCCATAAAATGCTTCTCTGTTGTGGTCGCTCAAGCTATTCAGAAAATGCAGTTGAGCGCCAACCACTCCTAATTTCTTGTTCATTTGTGATTCTTTAATGGGAAGTATAGAGCGTTAAGGAAAGGCATTCTTCCAAATACTAATTCAGGTGGGCTGCTTTTCTTGAATGATTCTAATCACCCATAAATACAAAAATGAAACCAATCATCAAAAGCAACATAAAAAATAAAAAAAATAATAAAGAAATTCAAGATTCGCACCCAGGGTGCAATAATGCATTTCAGTACAACAAAACAGCCCCTTAGTAACTCCTACAAGACATGAACATGACAAATAAATTATTAAAAAAGCAAGACACATTGCCAGTTTACAGACAACAAAAAAAAAAAGACAAACAGAAGGTTTTTCCCACTCAAAAACTTCATTTCCGTTCATCACAACAAGCACACATACCAGCATATAAAAAAGAATGGGCTTTTAAAGAGTTTCTCTGTCTATCTGTATATATAAACAGCATTGGAAGCTATACATAGAGATGCTTGCAACTGTACTTTCCCAAAGGCATCACTTTCTGCTCATGGGAAAGCACCCGCAACACACCTGAAAAGGAAATTAAAAACAAGAAATAAGGGGTGAAGTGGGGAACATTAGAAGTTGCATATCAGATCACCAACAATGACACCAGAACAAAGAGATGAGACTGGAAATTGTGCTGACCATGGCGCTAAAATTTTTTAACTTGTCTTGCAACTTGGATGAGTCTATTTAGCTTGACTTGCTACCTCAATTAATTCAACACAATTCATGTTGAGTTGAGCCAAGCCACCCATCTTGTGTTTCATCATAAAACTAGTCAGTATGATCATCAAACCTAGTTAGCCACACACCCTCAACCAGTAAGCTGCATGATAGCTAATATTTTTCCTTCAATCATGCCAGCTTTTAAATTATTACTTTTTAATTATAAGATTAAGCCACAAAAATGACTAAGCAAACCTATATGCTTTGAAATAGGATAGGGTTAACACACGGCATCCAAGCTGCTCAATTAGGCCCATGTAGCCACAGTTGCCAGAAGTTAGTAATTCCAGTCATCTGTTGGGTCATTAACACTGGAGATGGACTGCTGTATACATGTTACCACCTTAAAATCAGATTTATTTTTTGGGCAGGTCATCCACAGTGACACAGCCAAAGGAGCAGCTTGGTCTGGAATAGCAGACCTATAGGGTCCTTTTGAACCATGATTGCATTGACAACTGATGAAGTGACTGCCATTTTGACAAAAAGAAAATGAACAGGAGGGAGAGAAGAAAACCCACCGTTGACTCAGAATTGCCAGTATTATCTTGCCTTTGGTTATTATAGTATGACGTCTCACTTGGCATGACTGGAACCTTTGCTGATCCAGTCTGCTTCTCCTCCCTCACTTTGTTAAAGATGTGGGTGTAACCATCAGCAGATGCAGGGTCGGTCTCATCCCAATCGCCAAATTTTGGCACTGCTGCACTTCTCTCAGGCTGCAATATCAGGAATAAAAAGTAACTCCTATGAAATGAAAGAACAACATTGTGTTTGGCCAGCTCAAGACCTGGTCTACTGTTTTTAGCATTCTAAGCAATGTGCAAAATTGTATGGCTTTTTGTGTGTATGTGTGTGCGTGCGCGCATTCGTGTAGGGGGTAGTACTGTTTACAAGATTGCCATATCATCCAAAATGCAGTTTGCAAGTGGAAAATCAACAACAGCATTCCAAACTTAATTGGACCCAATTGAATGGGTCAGGACCACCTGATGGTTATAATTTTTGAAGGGCTGATATTCCATTGAAATAGCAAATGGCAGGCCGTATGTGAGGAAAGTTTTTCAATGAAATGATTCACTTGGCATATGAAATTCTATGCATGCAATGCATTGAGAAATGTAAAAGAAGGAAAAAACATACAGTTTCATCGCCTCGAGGATTTCTAAGTTTGGATCTTCCTGGGGTATGAGGAGCAAACCCATGGCTACCTTCAGAGGACCCCCTCCTTTCCCATGATGGAGAGACCCCACCTTTGCTTGTGATCCTTGCCTGATGGTTTGGATGAAGTGGCGAGTGCTCAATGCTGCGGTCAGACCCTCCACCCATTCTATTACCCTTCCTGGGGGTGTCACCAGAATTTACTCCTCGCTCTCCATATCGATGATGAGGGGAATCCGTGCTGCCTCTACGAGTGCCTGAATCATGATGGGAGACTGGGGAATCAGACTGCCGCCTAAGCTCACCATCTTCCCTGCTTGGCCTCCTTTCATGCTTGGGCTTTGATGCCACTGCTGCAGTGGTTGCTGGTGATGGGACTTTGGGATCAGAAATGCTTCTGAGTGGAGAGGTGCGAACACCGTCAGAGAATGCATCTGGGTTCTCTTCAGGATCATTTGGATTAATCATCTTCCCACCAGTTTTTCCCTTCCGTGCCTTTTCAAAGTAGGCAGTGTAAGGGACATTCTCGTCACTTTCCCAGTTGCCGAATTTGGGAACATGTGATTGCTGCTGCAAGAAAAATCAAAATTAGCTTCTTGACTTGTATATAGCAACAGTAAAATTTAGATGACCTGTCCCAATCTCAAGAGTGAAAGAGGATTTTGAAACTTCCAGTCTTTCACAGTTTCACTGCAATGCCATTGCAAGCAACAAAGCAATTACTCACTGTAATTTCACCTATCAAACAATATGAACTGAATGCCATGGTTTAAGCTAATCACAGCCACTAAGGCAATGAATTTCCATGTAGAATTTGTTACACTATACAATCATTGACATGCTCCAACTGTCCAACATACAGAAGCATAACAATCTGGCAAGTTCAAGCTATTCGGCCTGCCAAATACAATGGCTACTACATTGACACCTCTCTCTAAGCCAATAATCAGGTGAGCTTTGTCCACACTACTAAAACCAATTCATTTACCAAGTTTCCATGCTCAAAAACCTCTACAGGCTGGGAACAAGCATGTTGAATGTTCTATCCAGATTCATGCAATTAGTAACCCAGCACTATAATGCTCCAGTCAAAATGCAAATTCTGCAAGCTAACACATCTTCTGCAGCACTATAATTTTACTGAAACACCATGGAAGGATGACCTAAGAGTGCCACACACCCTATATGACTCTGACCCAAATGCTCATATTAATCTTCCCATTTTGTTATCTCTTCTAAACAGCAAAAGAAAACTATATAATTGCACAAAAGCACCACCATTCCCAATTTCAGAATTCCAACAAAATTCCCTCAGGACAGCCCCAAATAAAATGACTTTTGGATCAGTGAAAAGAAAATATTCAGAAAGTAAACAAGACAAGAAAAAGTAATGAAATGCAACTTCAATGTTGGCCTACTTAAATCTTCTGGAATATTTCCTTGCAAAATGAAAATAAACCGCCAGCATCATTATCTAATTCTTCTCCCAGAGAATTAGAGTCGGATATAAGAATCCCATTATTGTCATTTCATTTCATGGACTGTTTCCAAATCTAAATCGTCTCCCATTGATGTTCATGTCTTCTTTTCTGGAATCTTTTACCCCCTCTACCCATGGCCTTTTCAGCCTTTCACTTTTCCTCTTAGAACCATTGACTACAACCAGCTCACTGATAACCAGTGTAGCTAATTGTCTTCATTTCACTTGCCAAACTTTCTAGGTGCACTTTCCCTCATCTTATTACAGTATTACCTATTACCTACAGGCACTACTCTTTAATCACATCAAATGCATTGACATCTATCATATCTTTGTCTTTCCATTCATCCAAGAATCATGATTATCATCAATGAAGCCAAAAAAACTTTGTCCCTACTTTTCACTCATAGACAAAGGGGATCCAAGAAGCGCCACCCCCCAACACAAAAGAATCTTTAAAAAAAAAATAAAAAAATCTGTTTTTCCTATTCTCATCTCCTTGAAACCAAGGTTTTGCGTTGAGCACATGACCGGCCAAACAAATTATGTATGTGCACAACACAGTTGTTGCACTGCCTCACAAGGTCATATTTCATTTTAAACATTTCGCTAGTAATGTTTGGAAAATAAATCAGATCTTGCTATTAAGAACCTCACGTAATAATTCCTGCAATCTTAGGTCAGCTTCAAGTTTTGACTTTTCTGACCAAAGATTTGAAATAGACATGCTGCAATTCTTAGCCCAAAAAATTGACAACAAGCTGTACACCTTACGTACCTAATTTTGCATTGCTATCATGAAGAATATGAGAAAGGTAGAAATTAAAACAAGTAAATTTCGAAAAAAAGAACTCCTAGTAAGAAATCATTGATATGCCTCACCTTGCACTAAGCACTTTGTGCAACAGGACATGTGTACAAAGATTAGCTATAAAGAAGGGAAACATTCAATGCAAAAATAGTTCATCTTCTCAAACTCTTGTTATTTGATGATAAAAATGCACTATTGAACCTCACCAAAGAACCTCACCAAAGCTAATTCGAACAGCTGAACCTCACCAAAATTAGACAGAAATAACATATTTTCAAAATCAACCCATCCAAAGAACCTCACCAAAGCTAATTCGAACAGCTGAACCTCCACAAAATAAGTAACAGCATCTCCACAAAAACACAAGGTCAACCACAAAACTCCGCCGAAAATTAGTCCTATTAGATAATGCTCAAGAGCAAATTGAATCATTTTCTACCAAATAAAATACACAGAAACCTAAAAATCCTTGCCGGCAAAGAAAAACCAAGCGACCAAATTGCCCCAACCGAACCTTGAAAATCTTATCCTCGATACAAGCAAGAAATGTATGAACCCAGCAACAAATCCAACCCAACAGCTCAATAAAAGCCCAATTTAGAAAACAAAATTTTGAGAAAATATTGTGAAAATAAAGTTTCACAAAATACCGAAATACCATCTTTCGACAAATTGGGAAAAAGGGAATGCTAGAGATTCCCAACTACGCACACAAGAGAAAAAAAAAACATAAGACATTGAAACAGCAGATCTTCTCCAATTAAGGGAAAACCATTTCACACGGATCCAGCCTAAAAATGCCCAAGTCAGTTCCGACCTAAAATTTTTTATTGAATTCCAAATTTCTAACAAAGCCCATGTACCAAGAAACCAGCAAAAAATAAAAAAAGAAGCTTTCGCACGGAAACCACAACCCGAAGTCCAAATCTAAGCCCATGTAATCAGTTGAATAGTTACCAAGAGAAATCAAATCCAAAAGCAAAACATAGAAAGAAAAGTAATCCATGTTAAACACGTTAAAACAAAAACAACAACAACAAACAACGAAATGCCTAACCCACTCACATTTCTTAAAATCAAGTGCATCCCTTGGAGAAACTCACTCCAGAAACATAATAACTTACCAAAGAAAGAACAAAAACAAAAACAAAAAATAAAAGAGAAAATTTTGAAATCAGAAGTAAAAGACACACCAATTCTCTAAAAAAAGAAAAAAAAATCTTCTCTAAATTTGTCTAACAAAATCCAACCCAGGTTATTAAAACCCTCATCTTGCCTCGTATTCAATAAAATTACCTCAGAATCTAACCCCGTAAGTAGAAATCTGCTAAACAGTAAGAGAGAGAGAGAGAGAGAGCTTAAAGCACTCCATTTTCTCCAACCATCCACCTCTTCACCCAAAAACACCCATATCAACCAACCCAAATGCCGAAGACAGCATTTTTTCCCGCATCTCGAAATTCTGACAACATCCAACACCCCAAAACACGAAATCCTAAAATAAAAACAGTGAATTTCTCGCCACAAACATAGACAGAAAAACCCACTCACCACAGAAACCGAAATCAGGAAAATAATTCCATACTAAAATCCCAACTTTCCATCAAAATTCCCCCCAACAGTCCAACCCAAAATCCCCCAAGTTCACCAAAATTCCAACAATACCCAAATTCAGACACCAGCATTCCTTCCCAAATCGAAAGCAAAAGAACCCAAAACTCACCGCCATTTCAACGCTCCGCTCTTAGAAAAAAATCGAGGGGCCTCCCAAATCCGGCAACAGAAACTCGAGAGAGAAGGAAAGAAAACAGCCGGAGGTGAGCTGCTTTTGGGGAGAGAGAAGAGCAAGTTGATTGACCGGCGCCACCGGTAGGTTTGACTTTTCTTCAGTCGTATGCCGTCGTTTGCCGTATTTTTGTAGAGTCGCGCTTGTCTGGGTTAGATCCTGGTATGCACCAATGTCTACATTTCCTTTTTCTATCAGTGGAACTCAAACCATTTATTTTTCTGTATTTTAAACTTAATATAATGATAAAAATAACAATTTTAATCACTTTTATTGACCAATAAAAGTAAATAATTAGTTAGTATATATCATATTATATTTTCTTGAAATATCGACATATCTATATTTTAGGTATAATGTATGTTTTAAATAAGTCTACATGTGGAAAAATTAGTTGGTGTACATGAGTATATTATATATTTTTTTATTTATATATACTAAGATATTTGAGAAATATCTAGATTAATCATTATATTTATATATTTTTATTATCTTAATTGATAATCCTGATGTATCATAATAAATTTTAACTCATAAAATCATAATAAATATAAACTTATGAGATTATATAGGCACATTCTTAAAATTTTAAGGGCAACATGAATTTCTTATTTATACAGTATTTAATATTTTAATTAAAAAAATTATGCCAAGTACAAAGGTTGGTTTAGATATTTTCAAAATATGGTACCATATAAAAATAAAAAATAAAAAAGTATATATCATTTACCATGTATATTAACCAGTAACCTTGTGTAAATGGTGGTTTAAATGTTATTTTCAGCATAATGAACAGTTTGGTTACATAACAAATCAATGATTTTGATTTCTTTTTTCAAAGACTCGAAGAATTGGAACTGATAAAAGAAAATATCAACAGATATTTTTGATTCGATAAAAGAAAGTATTCATAGAAAAAGCCGGCTTTACCGGTCAGATGTAGCATGCTGCTCCATCTGATCTCCTCTCACAGCAGCCTCCATCTGATAGATTAGGAGCGAAAATACCAAAATTGGTTCACAAAATTTGGCGCTGGTTACAATAATCTGAACCGTTGATATGATTAGGCCCATTGGAATTACCAACTTCAATGGATAGGATCATATGAAAATAGTCATTTATTTTCATAGTTGCAGGTTATTTGAGTTCGCTTGTGGGCATAGGAAGCCAAGCCACCTTGCCAGACGGCCATGGTCCGGTAATCAAGCAGCAATTATGAGAAGATACCATTTGCGCATGTGTGGATATGGGCAGCGAAGATTGGTAAAGGTAATGACTGTGGGAGGCTGATGTAACAAATAAAAGGAACAAAAATAAAATATAATTATTTTTTAATTAAAAAATAAATTCAATAAACATCTTATTAAAATAAAAGAATGAGAAAAATAAGACTTTTAAGCTCTTTCTACATCTTCTGCGCTTTCATAATGCTTTTACATTGGAACAAAACACAGCCACCACGTACCATGAGAACTCCTAAAAGCCAAGTCTTATCTTTGAATAAGAAGATAATAGTTATTGAAAAGAGTGTAGCAAAGAATAAATGATAAAAATGGTGCATTTGAGCAATTTTAGCAAGGTAAAGTTTTACAAGAAAATTTTTTATGATAATATCTATTGTAATATTTTTATTTTAATATTATTATGTGTCTTTTTATTAAAAAAATTATCTATTTTATTTTTATTTATTTTATAGATGTTACAGTGACTTATGCAACTATCATCATTTTCTTTTCTTTTCTTTTAATTTCCTCTTGTCAAAAAGGTCCAACATATATGTCATAATTAGAAGAGAAGATTGAATAGAGACAGTTAATCTCATATATTTTATTACAAAATTTGAAATTTTTATATTTCAAATTTGATGTTCTAAAAAAATTGATGACATCAGTCATTTATAGGAGTCATAAAAATAAAAGAGTGCTAAAATATCTATATTTAAATAATTTTTCATATAAAAGTATAGTGTGATTACTATACGCATGCATTTTTCATATTTTTAAATATATATATATATATATTATCTATAATTTATGAATTGGATTAAAAATAAAAATGAAAATATGCCTGTGCATTCATGATTTAGATCACATCTCTGTAGACGCACAAGTCATTTTAACTTACAAAGAAAAACAATAACTATGATTCTTTTTCTTGAGTCTCTAAGTTAGTAAGACAGGATAACAAATGATTTAGATATTAATTAATTATACTTATTATGGGGCCTCACTTTCATATGCTGTACCTGATCCCCTCTTACACCCAAGCATTGAACTGTATGAGACTGGTCTGTTAATATAATATCTTTCACCTGTTTGTTTGCTTTCCTTAAATTCAGCATGGACCCATGTGTGGTGGCAATGTATGGCTGGCTGCCAAGCACTTCAAAGCTGCCCACCAACCTACCAATATTCTACCCCACCTATAAAATAAGTAAAAATTTATATCTTTGAGTTGTCCAATGAAATTCCAAGCCCCAACAACTCAAAATGCTTTGGTGGCATGTGCAATGTAGTCTATGAGAATTGAAAAATGATTGGTGTGCTGTGTGCAACGTGGAATTAGAAATACCTCAGACAAACCCCTCCTCATTGTAGGGAACAGAAGGCATTCCCTTGCAATAAATTCACTGTCACTTCATCTGGCTCTAATAATTCACGAATTTTTCTGTTTGGATTACCAAACATCAACTACTTGAAATGACTATTCCAAGTGGTTGTCAATGTCAAGGCCTAAAATGGCCCCCCTAAATATTTTCCACATGCTAAAGCCACTTGAATATGTGGAGTCATAGTATAAGAGAGGGACCCACGTATCTTAGTTTTAAAACTTAAATAATTTATTTCCTTCTATTCCAAGTTTAATGTTAGCACAGAAAAATCAGGAATGTTAGTCATTGATGTGGATCATAAAAGCCAAAAAAAGTGGTAAAATATCTATTTGGAAAAAAAATTAGCCTACACGAGTGCTAAATAATTATGAATTTAGTTAGTATCAATATACATTTGTATTTTACGCCAATTTATGGATTTGATTAAAAGGATGAATTGCATTTTCTCAAATAAAATATAAAAAAATTAATAATTTAGATTCTATTTTTGGTCTTTTTATGAAGGATTTAAGTTAATAGAGTAAACATTAATGGATGGTTTACATTTTAGTTATATATATATAATAGTAATATATTTGAGTTAAGTATATATTGCATTAAAGCCTTCTAAACTTGTTGAGGACTTGAACAACTACTCAAGTCCATCTATGAAAGACAAAAAAGCAAAACAAACTCCACTAGAAATCAAGCCACCGACGCTTTTCTTCAATTCCCCTAGGGCATTTTTGGGGCCTACCTAGCTAGACTGGAAGGCTATTTATCTTCTTCTTCTTTTTTTTTCTTAAAGAGTCCCCTATAAAACGACAAGGGCACCATCTCACTGTTTTGCATTTATGTATGAGGCCTTACCAGCCATTCATGTTGTGGGATCTGCTGTGGAGTGGTTCATATTTCTACATCTGTTGTATGGGACCCCTCTTGGATGGATCATATATATATATATAAAGTAGCTGTGGCTCACTCATCTACTTTATGTGGGCGATGTTCTTATTAAATGTGGAATTATATTTCAACCTCCTCACCACTTGGGTGAGGGGCCTCACTTGGGGGATTGATGCTCCGGGCCTTGAATGTAAGCTGTTGCTGCTGCTGCTGCTACTTTTTTTCTCTTATACGACACTCACATAGCTTCAATAATTCTCATTTTTTATCATTTTTATATTTTTAATTTCCATTTTCTATCTTTTCATTCAAAAAATTCAAGAAAATTCTCATGTGAAATGGGTTGTACTGTATCATCATTCTAGTTCTCATACATCATAATGTTTCAATTAAATTCAAGCCAACTATTATGTTTGAAATCATTTATTAGAAAATAGTCAAGATATGAAATTTATCTATTGTCTATTTTAAATTCCCCATCCAATTTCTACAATTTTCTCATATTCTTTTTGCTATTGTTCCATTCATTTACTGGGATTAT
The DNA here is from genome assembly GCA_036873735.1 of Pouteria campechiana. Classification (NCBI taxonomy): domain Eukaryota; kingdom Viridiplantae; phylum Streptophyta; class Magnoliopsida; order Ericales; family Sapotaceae; genus Pouteria; species Pouteria campechiana. The sequence continues at coordinate 644 of JAYJMB010000924.1, read as the reverse complement.
TGGAATCCCCATTTTGTAAGGCATGACAGCATCCACTTTCCTTTTTCTGTGCGTGCGTGTGTACCGCTTGTACTTCGATATTTCATATGTATCAATGGAGACACCCCTCATTATTGGAAATATGGAGATACAATCCAAATACGTAAATTGCATATATCTATACACAACAAGATTGATATTTTAGTAAGCTTTGGAAATTTCTCCTTGTAACATTTCTCCATAGGACATGTATGCTCTTATAGACGAACTTGTCAACCGGGTCAAATGTGAATTAACATTAGTCAAGTCCTTGAATCAAATCATTTTGATTCAACGCTCCATTCCCAATTTCGGACACCTTTTTAGTCAAAAGAGGTTGATAACCCACCTTGACCAGTTCAACTGACATGTCTAGACTCAATCTAGTGAGTAGATTAATTAAAAAAGAAACACGATAATCTCCCTCCTAAAAATGCAGTCCAAATCATCCCAAACCAGCATTATTTCACCTGTGGTGCAAAGAACATTTTTTACTATTTCTGCCATTCGATTCATAAAAACCGAGACACGTTTGGGTCGGTATAGCAGGATGGACAATTGGATTGCGTGCCTTATTACAGCCTCATTGCTATCTTTTCATCATTATTCCTATCCATATCTTTTCA
>JAYJMB010000923.1:0-17395 GCA_036873735.1 Pouteria campechiana | reverse complement strand
GAGAGAGAGAGAGAGAGAGGTAACGGCTGATGTTGAAGAGTAGGCTCACGTACACTAGTCCTTAATCCACACTCATCTATTGAAAGCTCTTGCCAGACGCAACAAATTAATCTAATTTTTTTTATTGCTGGTGCACAATGCTTGTATGGTCTGGTTGAAATCTCAGGGCAGACTTATTGCCGGAAAATAAAAAGAAGTTGAAATAATAGGGGGAAATAAAGTTTGCATGGGTAAAATAATGTTGGAAAGTAGTGTGTAAAATAAATAGATTCTTAAATAAAGATTTAGGAACAAAAAGATAGGTTTGATTTTAGAAATGTTCAGGTTGATTATAATAAGTAAATATCATATCAAATAAAGATAAATAAAAATACTTGTCCAAATATGCCCAACGTGAAATATGAAGAGGACAAATTACCAACCATAGCAAATTGCAAATGTCTTTACAATTCTTACGGGCCTTGGTGGAGCCATTGAGTTGCATTTGCTGTTAGCTCACTTCATACAAGTCCCTGGAAAATTGACTCAAAAACAGAGCCCGTTATTGCTCGAGTCTTGTTGAAACCGCTGTTATTGGCTGCGTTCAAATAGCATCATCACCCAGTATGAGGGAAGGAAACCAATCCAATTCGTCCAAGAATTATGTACAAGCACACGCTTTTTTTGACTTCTTTATGAACCACAACAGAACAAAATCTTGTTACCGCAAAAACAATGCATGTGTCGTTGAATCCAAAGAAGGGAGAGGCTACAGCCCTCAGCCTCACCGTCAGATAACCATTTCCTTGTCTTTGTCCACAGCTTTCTACCACCAAACAAATGACAGTCCATTTCTGTCATCTTCTAAACATACCAACATTCTCTCCCTTTAAAATCCACATTCCAACTCTCCTCCCAACTAATTGAAAAAGCCAATCAAGCCGGCCATTGTGGAAGGGAACTCAGGAGTTTCCGAAAATGGCACTTGGCCGATCACGCACGAACAGGAGCCTGGAGAGCTTCCTGGGAATGGACAAGCCCCCAGAAGTCCATGTCCCGACGTTGAAGGAGTATCCTGGGCAGGGCCTCGAATTTAAGAACCTCTCTTACAGTGTGACAAAAAAACAGAAGAAAGATGGCAGGTGGATTACCAAGGAAGCTTACCTACTCCACAACATCTCTGGTCAGGCCCTCAGAGGTGAAGTCGCGGCCATCGTGGGGCCCAGCGGAGCTGGAAAATCTACGTTTCTTGATGCTTTGGCTGGTAGGATTGCACGAGGAAGCCTCGAAGGATCAGTTAGCGTCAATGGCAGGCCGGTATGGATCTGATCTCTCCTCTTGTTTGATCAATGTACCTGCCTTGTTTCTTTATCCCCAAAAGCTTCTGAAGCCGCTATATGTCTGTTTAGCAACCATATTTTGCCATCCAAATTCACGGAGATAACAAACTGGATGTTTGAGTATTAATTTCTGCGAAACTTTCATGAGAATTCGCATCCTTGGTCTCAGATCAATCCTAAGACCAGACCATCTGATCGCCAATGGAAATATGTACCTCATGTGTAGTCCTCTTCCATGATGTTGACTCTTTGACAAGATGATGTTAATCGGCTTGTGCAGGTGACCACAAGCTATATGAAGAAGGCTTCATCCTATGTCATGCAAGATGACCAACTATTCCCAATGCTGACGGTCTTGGAGACGTTCATGTTCGCAGCGGAAGTTAGGCTCTCTCCTTCCATTTCCAAGATTGAGAAGAAGAAGAGAGTCAACGAGCTTCTTGATCAACTTGGCTTGCAGGTCAGACTACTCCCTCTACTCGTCTATTTACATGAAGCCATCCATGAAAACTTCATGAAATGACGTCTACATTCTACTTCATCAGCTGCAACCTACTTAGATTACTGAGACATGCATGTTGAGTGGCATGCAGACTGCAGCACACACATACATTGGCGACGAAGGGAGGCGAGGGGTCTCCGGTGGGGAGCGGCGGAGAGTCTCCATTGGAATAGACATCATTCACAAGCCATCGATGCTGTTTCTGGATGAACCCACTTCAGGTCTGGACTCAACCAGTGCCTACAGTGTTGTGGAGAAGGTGAAGGAAATCGCCAAGGGCGGCAGCATTGTTATCATGACAATCCATCAGCCATCCTACAGAATACAGTTGCTCCTGGACAGGATTACAGTCCTAGCAAGGTGCCCAACACAAACCCATGATTGATTCAAATCACAGACAACATGATTAGAATTCAAACGATTTGTAATACTTCACAATGACACAGTGCTAGGCCTAAATTTCAATTCAGCTCAGAAAAAATTCCCAACCTAAAACCCGGAAAGAAACTGAGCTCTGATGGCCAAACCACTCAGTCCTCTCAGGCCTGCTGTGTATATAAGGTTCAACAGCAATAATCAGAACCGATGAATTTTCATCTTTGGATCCACCTCGTTGACATAGAGCCAACTGGTGCAACTCGGGGCTAGTTACATCGGCTCGAGGTCAACACATCTCAAAGCTCAACCTAACCTTAATCCTAATCCTATCTCTAAAGATACCCAAAACAACCTTAATGGGCTGATAGTTTGAGTTGATTTTTGATGAATAATTTTAGACAAATTCTAAATTATCTTTATGAATTTAAAATATATGTGTACATATATATATATATGTATAATCAATTTTAGCTAAAATGGTACGGCTATTGGGAGAGATATTCAAATGCATGTAGGAAATAATGTATTTATAATAGAAATGACTTAATGATTACTTTTTATTCCACTCCTATGTTTTTCAATAACTTATGATGATGATGAATGGCTAAGAGGCTATGACTCGAAAAGGTTCATTTGTAAATAATTTTTTTTAAGACTTTTCACATATTACTGTTAAGTTTTAATGGCCGTGGCTCAAAAAAGATCAAACTAAATATTAAAATAGCAATATGCACTTGTATTTATCTCCATCATATAATGACTAGTATTACGCAAATCAAGTTGAAGTATGTATCATATTGGTCACAACCTCTACAATCTAATCTTATTTCATACTTGGTTCAAGTTAAACCCTAACAGTTTCAACCCAAGAGGGAAGATTCCCTTTTTTTTACCATATGATATAACATTTAAATTATTATTTCATATATTTTCATATAAAATTTTATTTATTTTACATAAAAAATGCATGCTGACTTTCCAAAATTCCAATGAGATTTACCCCACCACAATAAGATTTCCAAAATTCCAATGAGATTTACCCCACCACAATAAGATGAAAGGTGTGGATGTTATAATGACTCTATTTAGCACACAGATCATGACTAGAGAGCCTAATTCTCAGTAACAAGCAGGAGAAATGAACTCCCACCTCTTACTGGAGCTCTTACTCTTCTTGATCCTTCCAGGGGGAGACTGATCTACTTGGGCAGCCCAGCATCCCTTCCAGCACACCTAGCCGGATTCGGGCGGCAAGTTCCCGAGGGAGAAAACAGCATCGAATACCTACTAGACGTGATCAAAGAATACGATGAATCCACACTCGGCCTCGATCCCCTCGTCCACTACCAGCGGGAAGGGATAAAACCCAGCCAAGTTGCCAGGACGCCCATCCCTCGAACTCCCAAGACTCCTCGCACCACCACAAACACCCAGAAGCCAACTCCCATGAAGCAGCTTCCACTCAGAAGCCAGGCATTCTCCTCAACCAACCAGACTCCCCGCCCAGACTCCTCCAGCTTCGACAGCTACAACAGCAACAGATACTCAGCCGACGACGAAGACGACTTCGACAACTCCCTGAAGCGCAAGTCCCAAAGGACCCAGACCCCGATGCAGAGCGGAAGCTACCACCCAAGGCTGGCGTCCCAGTTCTACAAGGATTTCTCCGTCTGGCTCTACAACGAAGTGAAAGGCACGCCGCGGCGGCCGCCCTCCTGGACCCCAGCTCGAACACCTGGTCAAACACCTGCAAAGACCCCCCTCGCCACCCAAGCAGCAGCCATCCACGGCAGAATTCCCAACCAAACACCCATCCACCTCCAACCCAAAACCCCCTCCGTCGTCAAGCCTTCCCCTGAACCCTTCCCATACTCCTACGACGATGGGTTCAACGACGAAGTGCTGGATGCTGATGATGAAGGCCCCAAGTTCGCCAACCCATGGCTGCGAGAGGTGCTGGTTCTCTCCAAGCGAACGCTTCTCAACGTGATCCGGACGCCGGAGCTGTTCCTGTCGCGGGAGATTGTCCTAACTGTGATGGCCCTCATCCTCTCCTCCCTCTTCAAGAACCTCAGCCACGACCATCTGAAGACCATCAACCGCCTGATGAACTTCTACATCTTCGCCGTCTGCCTCGTCTTCTTCTCCTCCAACGACGCAGTCCCCACCTTTATCCAGGAGCGCTTCATCTTCATCCGCGAGACCTCCCACAACGCCTACCGCGCCTCCTCCTACGTCGTCGCCTCGCTTATCGTCTACCTCCCCTTCTTCGCCGTCCAGGGTTTCACCTTCGCCATCATCACCTGGAAATGGCTCCGCCTCAAAAGCAATCTCCTCTACTTCTGGCTCATCCTCTTCGCCTCCCTCGTCACCACCAACGCCTACGTCATGTTAGTCAGCGCCCTCGTCCCCAGCTACATCACCGGCTACGCCGTGGTGATCGCCATCACCGCGGTCTTCTTCCTCACATGCGGCTTCTTTCTGAAGCGGGACCAGATACCAAAGTACTGGCGGTGGCTGCACTTCATATCTGCGATCAAATATCCGTTCGAGGCGCTGCTGGTGAATGAGTTCGAGGGAAAGAGGTGCTACAATGGGAGCTATGCAGATCTGTCGCCGGGGCCGCTGGGTAATCTGACGTTCAGCGAATTGCACAAGGTGGAGATTGGATTTGAGAACAAGGATTGCCCGTTGATCGGACAGGATGTGATTTCGACGATGGGTATTGAGATTCAGAGCATATGGAAGGATATAGGGATCTTGCTTGCTTGGGGGGTGCTTTATAGGTTGCTCTTCTACGTCGTCCTTCGCTTCTACTCCAAGAACCAAAGGAAATGAGACTCTTGCATGCATTTTGCATGGTTTCATCATCATCTGATTATTGTCTTCTTTTTTTTTTTTTTTTTGCCTTGCTGTCTTCAAGAAGTACGGTTGGTTGGATGATATACAATCGGAATTCGGAAGTGATTCAAGACCACCGTATTTTCATGGGCGAATTTCAGCCGCAGGGATTATGGAGAAAATCTTGGTAATTCTACGAACCCAGAAGTTTGGAAATTCATGTCAAGAAGCATTTTACTGAGTCACTCTTTAGTAGTGGCGAAAATTATATTTGAACCATCACATCCAATTAAAAAATTTTAAATATAACCTAATCTATTCATATTAAAAATCATAAAAACCAAGTAATTAGATGAGCCCTAGTAAAGAAAAATGTGAAGGATGGTGAAAATACCATTGAAATCATTTTATAATTATAAATAATTTATATCATGTTACATGCATAATCTAAATCATTTAATATATTTTTATTGGATAAGCGAATAATATTTTTTTTCAAATATAAAAGCTGACTGTTGTATGATTTTTAAAATAAATGTTTCAATTTATTTTTTTTCTTTATTGCAGCTCACCTTGTTATCTGATTTTTGTGATTTTTAATATGGATCGATGATATTATATTTTAAACTTTCTAGGAATATTATGTGTGTGGCCTACTCAAGAGTGACTTCCACTTCTTCCTATCACCACTTTAAACACCATGGAGATCTTTTCGATCATCCAATGAGGCGTTAACCGGAATTAGGATGTAGAAATGGATGAGTGGCAAAATTCAGACGTATAAGAGTTAGAAACGAAAGAGTCTTAAGGAAATCCTAAAGGAAAGGGGGAAATGAGCGCTGGTCCCATCACTTCGAAAAGATCAAAATTCAGGTTGAAAGAGAAAATACAGCACATTGTATGACAAGAATAAATGAAAAAGATATAAACAACTTAGGTTAATCCTGGTGGTGGCGATGGTGATCATAATGAACTAATACCCACAAAGAAATAATGTCCATCCTCATTTGGAAAATTAAAAACCAATAAAAATAAAATAAATAAATTGACAATTGTAATGGAAATTCTGCTGCATGTTCCTCAATCATTCAATTACAATGGGCCAAACCCAGAATTAAAACTGCAAAAACAGCAATTAAAGAATTTCAGTCTTTTTTTGAATTTAATTTTGTCTTTTCGCCTTGTGGTGGTGGGTAAGGGCTACTGGTTGTGTTGTTCCGGATTTATGGGGGTATCACAAACAGTCATCCAAGCTGTTATTATCCTCAGATGCTTGGGCAAAAGATCTTAAAGGAGCACATATATCCATTTTTTTCCGCTCATGGCAAATATAGTAATTTGTTCCAGAAATTAAATACTAGAAAAAGAGAGCAAAGAAATTGAGATGTGAAAAATGAAACGACTATTAGAACCAATGCTGTATTATTTCTACAAAGTCACAGATGCCACATATATTACAATAGCGCTCTAATTAAAAAGCAGAGACAATCAAACTATGAATATATAAGATGTATACTCTTAAGGACTTTCCGTGGAGATTTTATACTGAAAAAGAATCAAAATTAGAACAAAAATGACAACTTCAAATGCCAAGAAAGAAATCCCTCGTTTTGTGAAATTACATCTCTGGCTTAGCCTGCAAATTCATGGTCCCACCATCGTTCTAGTGTAAAGCCAGACACAACTGCCGATCCTTGCTACTGGATTGTGCAATTGCAGCTGTTTAGGGCTTGCTGACGAAACTAGAAATACTGGATCCACAAGCATCCTCGGCTGAACTTTTCGGAAGGCAGTAGGGGCCACTATTCACCGCTCTGCGTAGAGAAAAAGGCAACATGATGAATGACTTCAGGCATTGTTATCATAGCTGGACCAGACCGGCCAGTCGGACTGGTTCACCATTGAACCGGTCAGTTGACCAGTTCGATCTAACCCAGTTTGGTTCAATAATAACGTTTTTTATTTTAAATATTTTTAATAGAATAAAATAAATTAAAGTAACATAATATTATATCAAAAGATCTTTATATTTAAATTAATATCTATGGTTTAGATTTTTCAAAATCATGTTGTATCATTTTTTAAAAAAATTTCTAAAAAATTTTAAAAAAAAGGTTCATTTGGTTGAACCAATCAGCCGAACCGGAACCGGTCAGACTGTGAACAGAACGTCGGACCAGTTCAATCATCGGTCCGGTTCTGATAACAATGACTTCAGGTAGCATTTAGAATAACTACAGATAATCAAAGTTATTGCTGGTGAATCTTGTCAGACATGATCAGGCTTGGGATCATGATTGATGTTTCAAAAAGCAGGCAGGGTCCATTTTCCATTGCTCATTTCAGAAAGATTGGATGATGATAAGAGCATCAACAGCTGGATGTGCAGAATAAATTGTTAATAAAACAGACATGTGCCACCTATCAAGAATCAGCCTTGAGCATACAATCAATTACCATTGCCCAACTGGATAGGTTCTTGTAGAATGTTGTGGAGTGTGGAATGTTCATCCGTGACATTCCAAGTAAACCATCATTCAATAATGAATCACCAGGCGGTGTGCAGCTCACCGATTATATGGAGATGGGTTCTGTGGACACTCAGCTATTGCTGAGACAGCACTATCCAATTCTTCCATAGCAACTGGCAACAGTAATTTTAACAAAACAAGTCTGACAAATTACCTCTCCTTGCGTTTCTCCAAAAACCGCGCCAATGATGCTTTGCGAGCCTGAGGCACTGCTGAAAACACAATCATCCGGTGTTAGTAAGGTCATCAAATAAATCAAGAATCAGACATTTGCAAACCCATATATGGTAGCAATTCTACCCATCCATGTGTTGGTTTTTGTCTCCCAAGACATACCATCTGAAGGATCTTGACTGATAAATTTGTTTACATCCAAGCGTTTTACTTTCAATCTCAGCATGGTAGGAGACCAGAAAAAAATCTACAGAGTGCCCACATTGTGGATGCAGACATACTAGCATGAAGATGGGGAGGCCATAATGTTCCAGATTTAGTAGTTCTTCAATGAAATAATTTCAGGAGATTAAGATTTTATACAACTCTAAATGGTTACTTGAGGAATTTTGCTCAAAACTGCATTCAAAATGGACCAATACCAGAATGCACCAAGGTTGTTGCAGCAGGTTCAACAGGCTTTTCTATTTTTGGAAGCTCTGATTGACCAGTGGAGTCTACCAATAATGCAGATCCTTTTGTCACCATCAAATTATCAGTTTTGCAGGATCCACTACCAGGCTGCACAGATGAGTGTGAACCAACAGATATCTGGCTTGAGAGGCCTGAGCACGGTGAAGTCACACGAGACTGGCTCCCATGAATGCCATCAACTACCACGTGTTTAGGGGCCAGTGCCAGCATTTGGGCATCTTTTGGATGCATGGAATTTGCAGCCACAGAAGACCTGCTTCCAGCTAAAAACATAATTGCCTGTGCCTGAACAGGAAAAAAAATGCTTAAATAACTTAAAACTTTCTAATTTCACCAGTATGTCAATGGAAGCTCTATGGCATTGAGAAAAGAAAGGAAATAAATCGTGTCACCTTCTCCGGTGAAATGTTTTCATATACATTCACCATCCCCTTATAAAATATAGTCAGTTGTCCAGGTGCAGCCACAGACTTGGAAATATTCCTGCAGGGGAAAGAAATATTGAGGTCATTGGCATTAAGCACCATCTTAGTTGTATGCATGTCAGACATACAAGTCATCCATGAAATACAATCCGGCAGCTCCTCACTAAATGCACGCCATGGTCATAGCCAGTTCCTCATCATACATGAACACAAGCATGGCAAGGCCATAGCCAGTTCCTCATCATACATGAATACATGCATGCCATGGCCATAGTCAGTTCCTCATCATACATGAACAGACACGCACATACAGATTGTGGATCACTAATCAGTTCAAGACTCAGTTTGAATGCAGCCCAGCCAATGAACAGAGATAGTGTGAGATCTCATCCCAATGTGTTAATGGTGGTAGTCCCAGGGAGTTCAAAATGAGTAACACAAATCAAGGTCATTAATTCACCATCATACAGGCATATAGATTGTCAGCCATCAGCCAGTTAAAAACATCTATTTTATCACACCTGTTGTCCAGCTGGTGAGCACATGGCATGAGTTCTCAGACAGCATGTTCATGGCGGTTGCCCGAGGGGGCTCAAAAAAACAAATGAAACTAATATAAGGTCCCTATCTTATTACCTTGGTGTATACATCCCTGGCATACTGCCTGTTGCAGGAACAATGGAGTGTGGGGTTGTCATCAGGATTCCCCCTAATGGCTGTTGCTTTGCAGGCTCAGCTGCCATATGTGGGCCAGATGAAGTATCATGTATTTTAAAGAAAGGGCTGGACATAGCAACTGAGAATGATTGGTTGGAAGCTGGGATGCTTCTGATTTCGTGGGGTCGTTGAGCCGAAACCACATGAGTATCCATGGAGTGAGCTTGATAAGTTGGCATTACAAGATGGGGGCCTTGTGTCTCAAGACTGAACATTCTCTAGAGATTCAAAACAAATTAAAGCAAAGAATAAGATTAAAAAACAAAAATGAATGCGTCAGGATGAGTGGTGCAAATCAAGTGTGTTCAGATGCCAAACCATGTTGATACACACATCATATGTACATGAAAGTTGATAACAAGATTTTCTGTCTTCTCAAGTCTGCCTAATGAGTCCATCAATCTTATCATTTGGCCTGCAGATCTGGAAGACTAATGTCCTCCTCTCGTTTGATCCCAATGAAACATACCTCTGAAGTTGCAGTCTCTCAAAGGGCAATGGAAGGCCCAAAAAGGCAACAGTGGTGCTGGCAAACCAAGAATCAAGGGCAATGGTTTAAACTGAAGATATGGGCAATGATAGAGCAGACTGGTAGAACACGACTCATGTAGCTGGCCCAGTTAGCTGGGTGTAAGGTTTAGGTGATAATGATTTATGAGTTCATTGATATGCATTCTAAATAGGGTTTCTGTAGCAAACCTGAGCCATTGAACCAGCAGGTTTCTGACTGCAGTCAAATGCAGTAGTAATAGGCTGAAAACCAGAGTAGCTGTGGTGTTCAAATGTCAGCTTCTTTGGCTTTTCTTCCTGTGACGCCTTCAAAGCCATGAAATGAGGAAGAGCTGAAACCTTATTTGAGAAAGTCCATTGCATCCCGGGACCTCCCATGGATTCTGCGAAGCCAAAGGACCAATCGCATTAATCACAACATGAGAAACATTAACATCATTCACGAAAACCAATGACTCATGCATAATTTCACTGATCCGCACTGGCGCATAGAAATTTTACAAATTCAACATTAAAGATAATATACTTATGCATAGGGCAACCACAATTACCATAGCAAAATATAATTCTTCAACCTCATTAACATCATTAATGAAAAACATTAACATTATTCATTAAAACCATGAACTCATGCATAATTTCACTGATTTTCACTAATGCATAGAAATTTAAATATTTAACATTAAAGATAATATGCTGATGCACAGGGCAACCACAATTACCATCCTCCTATCTCAAACAACAAGATGCAGCCACCTCAGATTCAAACATCATCTATTTCAAAACCAAATCAACACAAAACAACAGCAAACATACATATAATTCTTCAACCTCTGTTTCCTTCATTAATTGATAGAGATCATGATGTGCGCCTGCAGATCATAGAACTTAGGATTTTTAATAGTAATTCACTGATTTATTTGCTTTGATGTAATTGTTTTGACGAACAGTTTAGACTGTTGCTTTTATTTGTGGTTTTATTCATCCGCATCCCATTATTTAGATTCAATCCAAACCTCTTATTGATAGATGCTTTTCAAATGACCCAGGGGATAACTGTGATTGACTTAAAATTCTTCAAAATATGGCTCTGCTCACACACTCTGTGTAATTTCAACTTTTAACTTCTTTTTCTTTTTCCTAAATTCGGTAGCCTCTATGATTTCATCCAAGCAAGAAAATTGAAAACACACTTCATGACAAAGAGAAGACGAGAGTACCAAGATGGGGTTACTTGTCAAGTAAAAGCAAGTCCCCCCACGTTTTACATAGCAAAGAAAGAACATACACTTGAGATTGTATTAGGATTTTCTTTAATCTTCTATAAATAGGGAGTCATATTATATGTTTGACACTTTTATTGATTGACTTCAATTGAAAACAATATTGCTTCTCAAAGCTCTCTTATGTTCTTCTATTTCTCTTCTAAATCCCTAAATTCATTTATTTTTCTCCCCTTTCTTCCCTTATCATCTCTTTGAGATTAGATTCCTCTTTCTTTCAGTTTCCTCTTCTACGCAAGCTACATCGGTAAATAATCTATGCAACCGTTTATCACTGTACCTTTATGAATAACATGATCCTTGATTCAATTGTACCTCATTTTTTTATCTTCCAAATGCCAGATTGAACTTGCCAGATGATCCTAACTATTAGATCAACAATCAACATGATAAACAGTTTGAGTAAAACATAACAAAAGTCAAAATATAGGTATCAGCATCTACTTGTAAACACCACTACTGATTACTTACTCAAGAATCAGTTCCATCTGATCATTATGATATCACACCCACATTCACACAAAGACCAATATTCTACATAGGATACAAGAGTCGCTATATTAGATCACAAACACCCATCTCAACTTTCAAAAACCTTATCTACTAGGAAATGGTGTTGCCAAAAATTAATCAGGTCTCAAAAACAAAAGATCTACACATGATGTATATTTTGTGATATGTATATACATTAAAAGTTATGCTTATACGCTGGAACTCTCATTTGTTGTACAACTGGTACACAAAAATTCCATTCATGCAAGGTAAGATTTTATTCTATGAAATGAACAACGCTCCTTTCACAATCCATGTTCATAATTTGACTAATATAATTTTCCAAACATGTCTATTATTTCATTTTTCAATTTGAAGAAAGATTACATCCTAAATTTTATTTATTTTAGTTTTTTGGGAGAAATTTATTACACAAAGGAAGAGGAGAGATGATCGGCCGTTGGTAAGTAGCCAGTTTCTAAAGGGAGATAGGAACAAATTAACAAAATCAACAGAGAAAAGAATTAGGTAATTTAAGGAATGTCATTTTGGAAAAGGAGTTAAGCCACTTATAATTGATGCCTGGAAGCATTAGTGAATTTGTTTGGCTGACTGATGGATCGAGACAGCACAAGCTGAGCCAGAAGAAAGGACCAGCCTACTTTCATTCTCCAATCAAATTAGAACCCTGTTAGATGACTATTTGATAAAAACTTGAGAAGATACAGAAATTTTTATTTGCTTAAGAAGGAGAGTGAAATCTTTTTTCAAGATACCAAAACAAAAATAATGTTAACAAATTTCCATAGACATAAAAAGATACAGAAAATACATGGTATAAAAAGGATTTGTGGATAATGATAAAATTAGTTGAAATTTTACAGGAATCTTATACAACATGATGTCAATAGTCTCTCAAAGCATACCTATTCACTTAAGATGGGGCTCCTGGTCCATCAATCAAGATCATTCATCAATTGGCCTTGTTAATAATTTTTAAATCTCTCATATCCAAGTATAAATCTCTGCCCTCTTTTTCTTGACATTTTCTTAATTCTAATATGACACTTCTTGAATAACTAAGGTCTTCCAAACCAGAAACTTTGTGGCAACCCCCATTCACGGCAGATCCATCTTACTAACTGCATGAAATTATTCATCATTGTGCTGGAATCATCCTTGTACAAACAAGTGACACCATACGCATCCTAATGCACCAAGAGCAAGAATTTCTCAGGCCTGTTGTTTAGAGAAAATCCAAAAAAGAAGCTTAAAACATTCAAACGGTGCTATTAAAAACTGTAGACTCCAGCAATACATATCACTGAGAGTCAGCTTTTCATAGAAATGTTAAACGTTTTCACCAATCAAGAATGATGGTATGAGTGCTCTCATAACCTTGGAAATAAATAAAAATATTTCCTTTTCCAAGAAAATCGTGATTCAACACTTTGCACTAGCACCTTGAAATAGAAATTGAGCTGCAAAGTTCCAATTTCAATATGCCAACAGAGAGCATTATGTCAGGCCAAATACCAACTAGCAACAGATGGAAGCAGATCAACTTGGCAAATGATGAAAGATGAACGTTTCAACTGTATTCCTTTCATCCAAGTTAACTTCCTCTTGGCCTTCTGAAGAAATATATAGAACCTAGCCAAACTTACTATATAAATTAAGGAATAAGCCTAACGACAAATACTGCATATTTTCAGAGTACCTTTGTGAGAAAACTATTTTAGAAATACCTTTCCTAAATAGCACCTGAAAAACGTTAACATGCATTTCTTCGTGTTCGAATGCCTCTTCTAAAGGCTGGAAGGCAGCCACATGTCTCTTTCTAAATCTCTAACCCCTTGGAGCCACTTTTATAACTATTATTAGGCATTCATCGCCATCTTAAACATATAATACAGATAGGGCAACTGACACTCTTCAAATTGTTGCTTCCTAATGAATGAAACATAGCCCAACATCACACCATTCTAGTGATACCACAGACAAATGGTAGCTGAAAATGTACCATATAATTCATCGATAATGTAATGAAATAAACTAATAAAGAATCACATTTAATTATGATCCCAAAAAATCATCTTGATTTAAAACTGAAATGGTTTACCAAATTAAAATCATTTTACGAAGAATTTATAATCGTTATAATTAATAATTACAAGGACCCATAAGTGTGTAATCTAATAACCACACCTTGAGAAGTATTACTTGCTTTAAATGATTATATAATTCCATACCATTTCACTCATATTTTACGCATGATTTTATAAATTTTGCAATGGTAGGGCTCACAAGAGCCTCCAATTGAAACGACATCAAGTATTTTAGCTAAATAGATAACATTAAGTACAATGATGAGTAGATTGAACTTTATCCAATCTTTATGATGGGCTTAAAATAAAAAAAAGGTTGTTTTGAATTATTTGCCATGTACATGTTAAAGAAATACGAAACTATATACTTCGACATTTTTATGCTTGTGTAACCCACATAAATGACTCATGTTGATTTTTGTCTGCGTAATATCAAATCTGGAAAATAAGAAATAAATTATTTGGATTTTATAAATGAAACATGTGGGCCCCACTTCCCGCCCCCCACGGTGCATCTGCACGTCATCTTAACGGCGGGACCCACAATTTCGACGGATTGGATATCCCAACCAAGCCGACCAGCTAGTGAAAGCGACGCTCCGGTACGCTAACCAGGTGGTGGATAGCCACAACAGATTCCAGCATGGGCAGCAGCGCGCGCCACGTGAATCAAACACGCCGAAACTCGTGCCGCGAATGCTGCAGAGACACGGATGGTTGGTAAGCTGCCAAGCCTCGTTCGACCCACCGGCCGGGCTTCGTCATGATGACAGTGGGCCACGCATGATGAACGGCTCAGATCTTCCAGCGTGGCTTCGAAACCTCCGAATCTTTACCGCCGCCCATCGCTTTCCCAGAAGTTTGATTGCCGCATGGGGTAACCGGATCTCCACAATTAATCCAATCCAATTTCGGTCTCGAGCCATTTTCAGCTCCGGAAGGGCGTTTGCGGCGCAGTTTAATCACATGGCGCACGTTAGCATGCCAGAGCAATAATAGAAAATTTATTTTTTTTATTGTCATTAATAAATATCATTATTAATATTTATTTCAGGAAGCAGAAAAAATGTTAAGAAATGAAAACATGGATTAATAACACATTAATTCGAAAAAGATAAATTAAAATCCGAGAGAGACCCAAATACGCCATTAAACTGACGCACGCCGCTTTTAAACGGGCAGAACTGAATTCCGCGATTCATATCAGCAATTCGGCGCACGCTAGCAAACTCATGACGACAAGCGCAAAAAATATGAAAAAAAACGCAAAATCCAATTTCGAAAATAACAAAGAATCTAATAAGCAATGACAATAACTAAAAGAAATCGAAAATTACGAAGAAAGAGATGGAAATACCATCGTCTCTGCATCCATCTTTCCCCTCTTCTTTCACAACCGCCACCGATTCTCTAGAACTGAAGCCGAGGAAATCCCTCTCCATCACTCGAACCGATCACAGGGGAAAAAATTTCCTCTTTTACGATCTAAATTTCAGAAAGACGCTTGAATTTCTCGGAAATCATTCGTCGGAGAAGGCGGCGAGAAGCTCTCCGTAACACACCACTGCGCGAAGGGAGAAAGACAGCGGTCGACGGCTTACTTTATTGCGGGCTTTTTGCTCTTCCCCAGATGCAGAAATCGTGGCCGTCGGATCTCGGAATCTAGATCGAACGGTCACCGGCTCCTCCCGGTCACGACACCACGTGCAGCAGCTTAAAAAATCCCACATTCCCAAAAACATTTCAACCTAGTACATCTTACACGTGGCGTGTCGTCAGCCGACATATTCTACTCCAGATAGACCCGCGCGGAATGGGATTGCGTACAGCTGCAGATGGATGGATTCGGATCAAGCGTCGGGCAGATGAAATCTGGACCGTCCATCGAGGCACGCTGCTTACCCTAGGATGGATCATGTAATCTACTACTACGCCATAATTTTAAGAAAGTGTGTTTGGTTATTCTAACGGAAGATTGTAGATGTTTTAAATTAAATTTTTATTTCAAACTA
Organism: Pouteria campechiana; assembly: GCA_036873735.1. Taxonomy (NCBI): domain Eukaryota; kingdom Viridiplantae; phylum Streptophyta; class Magnoliopsida; order Ericales; family Sapotaceae; genus Pouteria; species Pouteria campechiana. The sequence goes on along the minus strand of JAYJMB010000923.1, from coordinate 1,629 downwards.
TGTAATTATGATTGAAAATAAAGTTAAAAACGATATATTTGAATTTCTTTTTAGTAAAAATAAATAATTATTATTAAAAATATTAATAATAATGACAAATTTTAAGATAGATAAATTTAACATCAATAAAAAAAGAAAAAGAAAGAGCCAAAGGAATTTTCTTACTAATCAAAAAATATATATATATAATATGAATGATATTGATGATGTAAATAAGAAATAATGGTTAAAGATATAGGTAATTATGAAAAAAATGAAGCTATTAAAATAGATAACTATGAATTGACTTTTGAAAATAAGAAATAATGGTTAAAGATATAGGTAATTATGAAAAAAATGAAGCTATTAAAATAGATAACTATGAATTGACTTTTGAAAAGATAGATAAATTTAACATCAATAAAAAGAGAAAAAGAAAGAGCCAAAAGAATTTTCTTACTAATTAAAATATAATATAATATGAATTATATTAATAATGTAAATAAGAAATAATTGTTAAAAATATAGGTAATTATGAAAAAAATAAAGCTATTAAAATAGATAACTATGAATTGACTTTTGAAAAATATAACTTTTCTTTTAGTATGATTGGTTGAATAAAAAAGAGTGGAATTTTTAAAAAGAAAAATCAATAATATCTACATAATATATGGTATATGTCCATCATAAAATAAGTAAAGTTAAAATAAATAAAGAATAATGGTGAAAAATAAGATTATTAAAGAAGAAAGATGTCAAATCAACCATTAATAAATGGAATTTTTTGTAAATTTCTTTCCACTTTATTAATCCACCCTTAAATCTCTTTTCCTTCATTAATCCACCCATCAACCGCGGATTAGAAACCACACGCCAAAGATTCGTTGTTATCCTCTGTATGCGGAGAAATCGGTGGGCTGGAGCATCAATTGCCATGCATGGAGTTCCAGAATATTGCTAGCCAGCCACCCATGTCACGTCAGGAAAACTTGGATACTCCGGAATCCGGAATACCATGCTTAATACGCCGGCAATGAAAAATAAAATTCACGTGGTTAACTAGATAAAACAAAGCACCATAATTCCTGGGCCCTCGGTCGGTTAACGAACAATACCATAATCATTTAATGCAGTTGGTGGGATAATCCTAATCACGTTGTAGACCGCTTATTATCCAAAACAGCGACTTACGGATGAAAATTTCTCCCTACCCACGAAGCAAACGTACAATCGACTGGACCTGAGGTTTTCAGCACAGACAGCTGCAACGTTTGTTTGGACCTGGAACGATGATATGTAGTTTACCCATATTGCACATTTTATTGTCTGAAAGAGTAATTTTGCCATTTTATGCAGCTTCTCTTTCCTATCTTAGCAGTGCAAACAGCCACTTTGTGAATGGTCGATAAACTATAGGTAATGTGAATAGGCTTGCCAGTTTAGATCAGCGGCACAAACGGCACGAAAAGTCTTGATCTAGGTGTTTGGCTTGTGGGTTTTTAAATCATTTAAAATAATATTATCTATAATAGGGATAAAGAAAAAAAAGTAAATTTTTAAAATGATATAATTGATATTTAAAAGTATAAATTTAGATAAAAATGAAGTTATTAAATTTTAAATACATATCATATCACATAATAGGGACAA